>PPNH02000066.1:0-73827 GCA_003707165.2 Phaffomyces opuntiae
TTTCGTTTTTCCAAAACGTAATCTCTAGTGCTCATTTTTCGAAGAAAAATGAGGCCGCGAATGATAAGTGGCTTAAAAAAACTTTTTTTCTAAGAAATTAGGATCCACTTATGGAGTACTCGCAAATTTTATAGAATTTTTGTGGCATGTGGAAATTGGAATGCGCATTGCGGGGTTTGCACTTTAGCAGTAACTAGCCAATTTATATAAGTACATCTTTCAGAAGTTAATTGGAAATATAAAGGATACTATAATTGTAGATTTAGATTTACAGTGTTTTGTCGAGTCTCAACTGACAGAAAGAAGTTTTCTTGATAGGATAAAGGACACCAAGATATTGATCATTTTGACACAAAGTTAGATCATTAACAACAATGTTCCGCACCACCATAATTTACAAAAATCATTCAAAATTAACAAATTCTATAATTGTACTTACATAATTGAAACTGCTTATTGATACATAAATGCTCTTAATGTTTTCATTACTCATTACTGTTTAATTTATGTTTAATAACATTTAGAATTGAACCTAAAACAAATATTCTACCATCAATTGCGGAAATTGTCACATTACTCATATCAAAATCCATATAAGTGTCTTTCAATTCCTTTAAGTTTAATAATCTTGATAATAAATACGCTGATAATTGACAAACCATTATTCCACAATCACTCCCATTAATTTGCTGTGGAGTATCTTCAATAACCTGAACATTAAACCTTAAATTATCCAAATATTTGGAAACTTTATCAATCATGGCTTTGGCTTCCGTTTCGTTAGATCTTTCTAATGTATCATAAATATATGCAGTTTTCTCTAACACGTTAATCACCACTAACGACCAATGAGATCCCGATTCAACAGCTTCAACATCATCATTGTCATTGATTGGTAAGAAAATGAACCTCACTGAAGAAGATTCCAATGATGGGATAACTCCTTTCAATTCACTAGGATTAGGGAAATTGGCTAGTAAATATGACATTGATGGTCTTATTAATAAAATTGAATTCGAAACTATTTTTGAATGTTTACTCAGTAGATAACGTTCCAAATATTCATAAACAAATGATATATTGTTATCATTTAACCATTCATCATCTTTCAGATTGTCTAAATCTTCTTTATATATGCTAACATCAAAGAATTGAATAATTTTCTCATCTGAAGATGGATTATTTGATAATTTCATTATTTCTGAATATATTTTATTCAAGACTCTGACTTTTAGAGGATCTGATGGTTGGTTATAATCATTGACATCATTTTTATTACCTTTCTTCTTGGTTTTACTTTTATTATTCTTCTTATTTTGACTTTTCAATACTTGACGTTGCTGCTTCTTTGATAATCTATCTATATTTTGATCTTCTGGAGTTACTGAATTTTCATGATTCAAATGAGTTTTGCTTTCTGACCCATACATCTGATGATTTAAATCATTGGAATTTTTGTACAATTGATAAAACGACTGCTTTCTTGATTTCTTGTTGCTTGTGACGTTGAGAGTATCTTCTTGGTTGAGATCCCAATCTAGCGAATCAAACCCATCAGTTGAGATGGGTTCAAGCAATGGCTCGAATACACCTTGGTTGCCTTTAGGAATGCAGTATCCCTTGTACTCATTGAATAAAATATTCGAACTCATCTGAAGCTCATCGAGTAACCATTTGTCTCGACTAAATTATTTTGTTTTTCTTTTGAAATGTCCCGTTTGTCTTGAGTAAATTTGTGTGGCTCATTTGTTTCGCCACAAGCAAAAAAAGAATGAATTTCTTATTTAAACAACGAAACAATTCCAAAATCAAAGATTTTATATTTGAATTCCCAGCATATAAAGAAGTTTTGGTACTTTTGATTGAACAGACTAGAAGACACAGAAGACACTAATTTGAGATGGATTTGCTGAAAAGTTGCTTAACTGCGGACGAAACAAAAAACTCATCGTTATCTATAATCAACGAAGATACTAAAACGACACAAAACAGGGAAACAGAACACAAGGAAGATGTATTGGTTAATATTGGCTCCATCAACTCATCGCATGTACCAGTACTAAATAATAACACAAGTCTAATACCAGCTGATAACTTCTATAAGTATTGCTATAGACATAATCCAGATGTTACTTGCAATAAACAAAAGGATGTATTAAAGATGACTGAACTTCAAACAAATTTAGAAAAATTACCTACAAAAGATCAAGAATTGATTAATGGAGTATGGAGTTTGTTCTCCTCTTCAAACACAGTTAATAGAAATCTAATTTTACAAGGTATTTTAACTCAATGTTGTTTTCCACAATTATCTTTCATTTCACAAGAAGTTTCATCATTAATTAGAATTGATTTCATTTCAACTCTACCAATTGAACTAAGTTTGAAGATTCTATGTTATTTAGATTGTGAATCTTTATGTAATGCAGCACAAGTTTCAAGAAATTGGAAAAAATTAGCAGATGATGATCGTGTTTGGCATCATATGTGTGAACAACATATTGATAGAAAATGTCCAAACTGTGGATGGGGTTTGCCACTAATGCATATGAAAAGAGCTAGAGAAATACCTGAAATTCCAATTGATAATGGTATAATAGCAGCAAATAATGGTTTAAAGAAAAGAAGACTATCAAATCAAACAGTCACAAATACAGGCGTCAGAAAGACAAGACCTTGGAAAACAGTTTATAGTGAAAGATTCAGAGTCGAAAGAAATTGGAGAAAAGGTATTTATAAAGTTAAGAAATTTGTGGGACATACAGATGGTGTTTTGACATTAAAATATGATGATAAATATTTATTTACAGGTTCATATGATACAACTGTTAAAATTTGGGATATTTCAACTGGTAAATTATTAAGAAATTTAGAAAGTCACTCAAAAGGTGTTAAATCACTAGTATTCGATGAACAAAAATTAATTACAGGTTCATTAGATTCAACAATCAAAGTTTGGAATTATCATACTGGCCAGTGTATTTCAACTTATAGAGGTCATCAAGATGCTGTTTTAAGTGTTGATTTCTACAAGAAATCTATTGTTAGTGGTTCAGCTGATACAACTATCAAAGTTTGGAATGTTGAAACTAGAAGATGTCATGCTTTAAGAGGACACGCTGAAGCTGTCAATTGTGTTAAGATTCATCCTCAAAGTAACACTGTATTCAGTGCATCTGATGATCAAACGATAAGAATGTGGGATTTAAATACGAATAGATGTATCAAAGTCTTTGAAGGTCATAATGCTCAAGTTCAAAAAGTTATTCCATTGAACTTAAGTAAAGACTATGAATTGGTTACAGATGAACAAGATGAAGATGAAGATACAAATGAAACAACCAATGATAATAATGATACCAGTAATGCTAATAACACCAATAATGGAACTAATGATAATCAAGAAGGACGAGAAGAAGAAGAAATTGAAGAAATTGACTGGGATGATGAAACTAGAAATTTCCCAGCTTACATTCTAACCGCATCTTTGGATAACACAGTTAGATTATGGAATGTTAAGACTGGTAAATGTGTAAGAACACAATTTGGTCATGTTCAAGGAATTTGGGATATTAGTGCAGATACTTTCCGTATTGTTAGTGGGGCTCATGATAATTACGTTAAGATATGGGATTTACAAAGTGGTAAATGTATGCATACATTTCCCGGGCATTCCAGTCCAGTTACTTGTGTTGGATTAGGAGACAGTAGTTTTGCTAGTGGTGATGACACTGGACTTGTTCGTATGCTAACTTTTGATAATTTTGAATGAGATTTTTGGGTGGTTACTCTATTTAGTTTTGCTAATATGATTATTATGACTATTATGACTGATATACTGAGACTTGTAGTGGCACAGACAGCAGCATATGTAACTTCTCGCTGTGGATCAGGTGACTGTTCTCGGATTTCGGATTAATTGGGGACAATTTTTTCAAAAATTATTCTCTTAATTTTAAACTTCACTAGTTTTATTTATTTATATTTGCTGGTCAAATTTGGGTTTGACTGAACCTTTTCCTTGAGAGTTGCCTAAGATTCCTCAATTGCTCAAACCATCTTTTTCTTTGTCGGTTTTGGGTAGTTTTTCCCATATTTTTTATTTGAAACTGTTTAAAATTGACACCATTTAAGACTCTTGTCATACATCTTAAACTGAAAATATTTATCTCAAGTTCCCTCAATCATCAATACAGGGTCCTTATATCACCATAAATCAACCTGCATTTAACTCCAGTGGTGTGTGTTTATGATCACTCTCATATATTAGCAAAAGGATTAAAGTGAAACATAACTAATATTCAAGGAGAATGGTATTTGTTACGGGTAAAGTGTCATCAATTGATACCACTTTAGAGAATAGTTTCAATGATAACAACAACAACAATCTCAACGCACTCAAGACTCCACATACAAATAATGAGAATGTAATAGTCAGTCCTATTCACACTAGAAAAAGTTCAACTTCTTCAATCATAGGCTCCTTTGAGTCAAATTCCTCAACTCCTGAAAAGCCTCCATTGTCATTAGCATTTTTACGTAAGAAAAGAAGAGTATCTGATCCAATCATAGACACCTCATCCACTCCAGAACCCCTATCTCCAGTCACTTCTGAAAACAGGTTAATCCGTAAGAAGAGTGGCGAATTAGTTAAATCTTCATTAAAATTGAATCTATTAGGTGAAAGTAAATCTATGCCAAATACACCAAGCTTCAAAAACGTACATTTTGGTCAAGCGGTGGACGTTAGATATTTTCATGAAGCTGAGAAACCTTCTGCTGTTTCTGCTCAAAATTCACCCAATATCAAACCGAAAAGATATTCAAGAACTGGGGATTGGGGTAATGGTGCAGTTTTTCAATTTGATAAATATAATGATTACAATAATGATGGAGACGATGAAGATTATGATTCTGAGGATTATGATGAAGATGACGAAGATGATAGTCAAAATTGGGAATTAGAGATCAATAATTTTGATAAAATAAGATATAATGAAAAATTTGCAGCAAAATCTTTGATTTTTTTAGAGACTATATCATTAAATACAAATAAAGATTCTATTCATGGTGTGATTGCCGTTCAGAATAAAAGTTACCAGAAGAAAGTCCATTTAAGATACACATTTGATAATTGGAAAACAATCATTGAAATTGAATGTAAATTTGAAGAAGATTTGAAAAATATTCCAAGAATATTAAGAAGAAACAATTATGATAGATTTAAATTCAATTTAGATTTGAAAAACTTCAAATTTTTAATCTTAAGAGACATTAATCATAAACCCAAACTAACAAACATTTCAATCAAATTCTGTATCAGATATTCTTACAATAATTGTGAAATTTGGGATAACAATCAGCAAAAGAACTATGAGATCAGTCTGATTTATAGACCAGATCTGAGAAAAGATAAATTTTCATTAAATGATAGTTATTTTCATGGTGTTGATAAATCAGTTTCATCAAAGCATGAGGATGAAACAGATGATTATTTCTCATATAAAAACAACAATGAATTTTCAAAACCAACAAGCGTTTTTGGTAATAATGGATCAAATTCTGATGGGAATCATTATGACTACAGTTTAAGTTCGCCAGACACACCGAAAGTTTTCAAAAATCATGAGACCTTTAAAGAACCTGATGAAGAAATATCATTGGATCCAATTTTACATGATTTGCATACGTTTACTGGATTGAATGGATCAAGTAATGAATCAAGATCTGATCAATTTCAAAAGTTCACGGATGGTCTCAATAAGCTAAGTTTATATGATGATTCTAATGATAAAAATATTCCACTAATCAAAAATTCAAACATTAGTAATATTAATACTACCAATAATAACCAACATTTAGTCTTTGGTAAGAAATCTAATGATGAAAATAAAACAACTCCTTTATCATCATCAACAAGTGGGAACAGAACTACAAAACCACTGATGAACTCCAAATCATATCAAGAATTAATCGATTCTTATTGTTTTTTCAAAGGAACAGAATCTGATAATGACATTATTGAAAGTGATCTGAATCCCAACTTAGACTTTGTTAACACGATGTTCAGACCGTCTTTCAAGGATGAAGTTTCTTTAAAAGATGAAAAAGTGGGAACTTCAGATCAAAAGATTGATAATAAACCATCAAATATACTTTCTTATTTAAGCACTCAAAAATAACAACAACTAATATGATGATTATAAAACCCAAAAATAACAAAAAAGACTATAAAAGAAATATGATGTCTACTATATGTGATACTTAAATAATACTCAACAAAAGTACCAGTAACAATAAAACTCCTATCATAAAATAATTAAGAACTATGGATAAATCAGAAATATTCAAGAACCAAACAAAATCAAAAAAAGAAAATTTAAACTCACAATATATAGCTATTCCTTGATGGGATTGCAGTTTTTAACGATCACTCATTCACTTCAATACATTCATTTAATAATAATACTAATAATTTTAATTCTGATACATTCACTCATTCAACACATTTAATATAATTAATACAATCTTTTTTTGATAGATATGATTCTTCAAATATGATATTTATGACATCCAAAGCGAATACACTACTCTTAATAGATAGGAAAAGCTACACATTTATAATACTATACAGACTAATAATTAATGATTTTTGTAGATTGGGCTGTTGATGTGTTGATTTCTAATAATACACAAGTTTATTTACTTATCACAAAATTAGTCAGAAGAATACGAGAAATAAAGTCTAACAATAGTACTTTTCTGAGCTGTATTTTCAATGTAAAAATTACAATAATAACAAGAGCTACTAGTTTGAGCAAAACAAAACAACAAATGATACAAATGTGGTGATTTACTTAATTTTGAATTCTAACTATAGTACTGGTCGAGGTCTTCAGTGCTCACTCATCAATATTGTTAAGTCAGTAATGTATCGATATTTTCGCATTAGTATTTTTGATTTCTTACTCATCACATCAAACTATGTAGTATTTTTACCAGAAGAAAACTGCGTCATAATAAAAGTAGATGTATCAATTGGTAATTTCATCTGTTCAATAATCAATTTGAGACTGTTGGTGTTAAGAATCTCATGATTCGTTTGTCCAACTGACCAATGACACAATATTGCGGAAATATAAGTCAAGAATCTGAATCTGAAACAATAAAAAATAAAATTTGTTATTCTAAGGGTCTTTGTTTCAGTTACCAGAGATATTGTTATTATGACACAAAAAAAGTTGTCCTAACGCTGCTGTCAACCTCCGTTCTTTAGAAATTGATGAATATTATTCGGCACATCCTAAGTTTCAACTCTAAATAGCAAGTCCCAAATTCCAATCAACGCAGCTGAAAAAATAATTCGGTTGTACAAGTTCCGTCACCGCTGTTAATCGGCTTTAAGCATATTTCAATAAAATGAAGCTGTAAATTGTACGAAGAATCAAGATGTCATAAAATTTTCTTGTGTTTTGTTTTCACCCTATAACTTTTGCGAAATACACGTCAATAGAGCGAATTGTCTGGTTTATCTAATGTCAACCACTCTTGCAATCTCACAGATCTTACCGCAAGTTACTTCTCTTTATAGTGAATTAGCCTCTGTTACTAATGTACTAGCAACGGCAACTGCTACTAACATTTTTATTGAGAATTCAAGAGCTTATGAAAACATTCAAGCATCATTAACATATTTATCATTTGAAGAAGTGATAGCCACAGCAACCGCTACTGATGTCATTGCTTCTGCCTCTGTTGGTGCTGAAGAAGCGCAAGAGTTAATCTCTTCTTTATACAATGATGAGAATCTATACGGTATGACTCCATCTTATGCCGGTAATATAGTGATGGCAGTGGCTATGGGTATTTTTTTTGGTATTCACACAGGTTTGGGACTTTTCTATAAGACCTGGTGGTTTGGTATTTCATACTTTTGTGGTTGTGGTTTAGAAATGGCTGGTTATATTGGTAGAGCTTTAAGTTCAGATGATGAAATCAATATTAATTATTTCCTTTTACAAATTATTGCTTTAACGATAGCACCAGTTTTTATAATGGCAGGGATGTACTACTTATTAGGTCAATTGATTGTTATTTATGGAACTAGATTCGCATTGTTGAGACCAATGTGGTATTCTTATATTTTTATCGTTTGTGATGTTATTTCATTAGTTATTCAAGCTGCAGGTGGGGGTATTGCTGCTACTAACTTGAAGTTGTATAAAAGTGCGGACAGTGGTACTCATGTCATGGTTGGTGGTCTTGCCTTTCAAGTGTTTTCAATGAGTATTTTCCTTGTTTTATTTGGCCATTTTTTGTACAAGATTAGATATTTCCATAAAGCACAATATGAAGAATTAAAACCAACTTTTGACCCTGATTATTTGCATTTAAGAGAAAGAAAATTATTCCAATACTTCCCTATAGTTATTGTTATTGGCGTGTTGTTTGTTTATACTAGATGTGTTTATAGAGTCGTTGAATTATCTGAAGGTTGGACAGGATTTTTAATTACACATGAGATTTATTTCATGATTTTAGATGCTTTAATGATGGGTCTTGCTATTCTGATATTCATTCCTTTCCATCCTGGTTCCGTTTATGGTAAAAATAATCATGTTACCGTGCAAGGCGTTAAACATAATAAAACTGTTGACGAAGATGGTGATTCAAAGGAAAAAGTTGATGACGAAGAATTAAGAGTTTAGACAAAATTCAAACGGCATGAGTACTTCTGACTTCTGCCTTCGTGTTAATTATTAAATGGTGCATGGAATCTGGATCATATAGAGTCTAGAATCTACTCATTAAAGGACATATCACTTTCGTTACTAGTATTTTTTAGATATAAGCCTCATCGGATTTTTGACTGATTATTGATATCTTTTTTTTTCATTAATCATGATCTTGGAAAAACTAAAAATGGTATTTAGTTGTTTTGGTTAGAGTAATTCAAAGCTTCGAGAATGTACATAGTACAGCCAATAAGCTAATCTTCATGTCAATATACATAAACCCCTACATGATACACGCTACATTGTCGTCTAGTTTTTTTTTATTATTTTTTTTATATTATAATTTACAATGTTTTTGTGTCAAACTTAATCGCGTCAAACCCCGAAATTACTTACATGATGAATAATGAATCATGATTCATGATAACAGTAAAGTTCAAACTTAAAATCAGATGGTGTTTCAATTTTTTCAAATATTCCATCGTAAACAATGTTCAGCATCATCAATTTATAGACTGAATAACCCAATTCACACACTATAGCGTGCGGCATGCGGCCGTAACTCCTGACAATTAGAAGCGCAGTCAGTATTCAGGAATCAGCAGGCTATTATTCACACACATCCTAATAACTTTGGTAATAGGTATTGCATTCCTCAAAATCTTCAATATGAATCATTTTAGGTTTCTTTCCAATCAGACATCATTGAAACTGCAACCTTTTCGCGTTCATATTCTGGATCATACCTTAATGGTTTCAAAGAACCTTTAATGTAATTGAATTGCTCATTGTTTGACATTGTGACATCGTCAATTTCAAAAGTATCATCATTTGAAGAGTCTTTAGAACTGTTATTATTATCTTGATCAATTAATTCAAAGAATGGCCTGAATAGTAAACTTCCACTATCTAACCTTTTAATAACGTTACCTAATGCAGTTTTCAACTCTTTGTTGAATTTCTTATGTCTTTTTTCAGCTTTTTGTAATGTTAATTGAGGTTTTGGAATTTGTGGTGAAGATGATGATGAAGTTGATGGTTTATTTGAACTATGATCAAACATTTGTAATTCTTCCAAGACTTCATCTGTTAAAGTATCATCCTTATTATTAATTCTGAAAAATAATTCTTTTGCTTCTTTGATTAAACCGATCCAATTGATTAATAAACTTGTTAATTCAACTTTATATTCATTTATGTCAATCTGTTCATTATCTAACAGTTTATTGACCATCAAACAAATGATTTTGATAATCTTAAAGGATTTTTCAAATTCTGCTGTATTTTTAGAATTTTCTGAACTTGAACTGATAAAAACTTCATAATTTTTAGATAAATAAATTAAGCAGTTATTTAAAAATTCGTGTAATAACATTGATTTTTCAATTTCTGATAAAATTAAAGAACCCTGTCTTGAAAAAACAAATTTATTTCTTTTCTCTAAATTTTCTCCTCTTAAGCCTGTTAATAATTCAAATATATAGTTGATTAGACTGAAACTTAATGCCATATGAGTTATAAACCAAATTAAAACTCTTCTATAGCCATTAGCCATAAATAATTCATCCAACATAGAATAACAAATCATAGGATTAATTGATAACATTTGTTCAAAATTTAAATCAAAACTCCATTTTTCATAAATTTTGTCCGGTGTTACTATATTTGGATCTTTTGGTGAATCTTGATCAGACTTATTATTGATTAAACCTTCTTCAAATTCAATTTTAACTGATCTTCCTATTGTATTTATAATTTTTTGGGCAGTTTCATCATTTATTTGAGTTTTTGTCATTTCATCAAACTTCAAAGCTAATTCGTTCCAATTATAACAGTCCTTTTCCAATAATTTAGCATTTGGATTAAAAAATATATTGCCTTCTCTAGGAACATCTCTCCAATCTCTGCCCATTTCATCAAATTCTATATCCTCTTCATTTGATCTCACAGCAGTTGGGATTCTAACTTGATCATCATTTTCTTCTTCATTATCATCATTATCATTAAATTCATTAGTATTGTTGTTATGCAGCATTCTTCTTCTTCTGTCTTCCTCTTCATCTATTTCAGCTTCTTCCTCTTCATCTAATTCATCATCGAAAAATTGACAAGTACAACGTTTTTCAACAACTTTATGAAAATTACCTTCTTCATCTTCATAAATAATTGGTTCATTTTTCAATAGATTTCCATTAGAATCGTATTCTTCAGGATATAATAAATCATGATGAAAATCATCATATTCATAATCAAACATATATCTAACGTCTTCATCATATCTATCATTTGGTTCTAGATCCACTAGAGTTTCAACAACTTCATTTAATTCAGATCCAAGGGCAAGCATAGCTCCGACATACCATCTCACATCAGCATATAAACCACCTGTGCCGTTTCTTCTACCATATGGACTCATAAAGTCAACAATATTCAAATGATTAAAATCGTGATATCTATTATTAATATCGTCATTCAAAATTGCTGCTAAGACGTATCTAACAGCAGTGGAGCCTCTAATGACTTGTCTTACCATTTCAGGTGTTGATTGATTTGGGATTTGTTCAACTCTTCTATCTATTTCTAAACCTAATAATACAACATTTGTAAACATCTTCCATAATTTCAATAAAAATCCAAGGTATGGATTCAAACATAAATCAGGTTCATTAAATGAGTATAGTTTGTATATAGTGAATATTGAAACTGCATTAATCATATATATTAATTTTAAATCTTGGAAATTCAAATTTTTCGGGATCCATTCATTTAATCTTAACCTCCAATCAACTTTTAAGTCTGAATTATTTAAACTTCTTAACTTCAGTTCATCATTACAATTCAACAAATTTAAAGATTCACTAATGATCTTAAATAGACCTGAGGACAATTCAAAATCTGCAATTATTGAATTTGGATCAAAATTTAGACTGATTATTAAATTTGAAATTAACTCAATTGATATCACATTATTATCAGATTCCATTGGCTGTGTAACTCTATCAACTAAAGAAGCAATAGTTAAAAACAATTTTCTTAACTTTTCATCATCATATGCTTTTAATAATTTACATAGAATCTTATGTCTCTTTTCAGTATTTGAAATAAAAGATGGAACAATTGGGAAATCGAATTCAAAAACGTCTTCATTATCATGAAACTCTTCCTTTAATTCCTCAGAATGTTCTTCAATATCATCAAAATCAGCTGATTTGGAATTATTATCCTGTTGCTGTATAAAATTAGCTCTTTGAATGTCATCGTTATCTAAGATATGCTCATTAATGTCATTTTCAGAGGTATTTGACCTTATGGTCTTTGAACCTCTTCTTTTATTCTTTTTCGGTGGAATTTTGAGCAGAAGATCAATTGAAACAGCAGCAATCTAAGGACTTAAGTGAGTTGTCTAAGCAGCAACTCAATAATGAAAGAAAGCGATTGAAATTGATCGAAGTTTATGAATTTTTGTTTACTCTAAATTTTTTGTACTGGAAACAAAAAAAAATCACAGAAATCGGAGTTCCGGTCTGTGTCACGTGCATCTCCGGAAATCGACATTTCTTTTTGGAATTTTGAATATTTTTAGGGGTGTACATTAAAATTAACAGATAAATTTCTCTTTAAATCGTTTGATTTATTCATTTTCTACACTTTTACTCTTCATTTTACTCATTTATCTCATCCGTCACTCCAACTATTCACACCATGCTCAAATCAACTGCAAGATCATCAAGTGTCGTCAGATCCAACAAATTCCCCGGAGTGATAAGTCTTATCAGACACCATTCTTCACTCACAAATATCGAAGAATCAAAGGACAATGAAACAAATAACGAACAAAGCGAATCCAACGAACTCAAGAATATCACTAATAAAAACTTATCCTCCTCAAAAACAACATCATTAAAGGCAAGAATTTGTATTGAACCAAATTTAAAGAAATTTAATAATAAGACTCATAACTCAAATTCATCAACAAAACAATTTAAGCATATTCAATTACCATCTGTTCCGTCAACACAATATCTTGATACTGCTTCATTAAAGACAGACATTTTCTATAAAGGCTTCAGACCTTTACTATCACCAATCGAGAGACGAACAGTCAAAAGATATCATAAAAAACCAACCATTCCATTATCTTGGAACACATCAGCTTGTAAATTGAACAACTTTGATGATTACAGTAAAGTTCCACAATTTGTCGTTGATAAGTTAACTCCATTCAATATTCCTCCATCCCCAGGTAGTGAGATTAGATTAGGGCATAAAAGCAGAAAAGAATTAAAGCATCAAGAAAAATTATCACAACAAACTTTAGATTTTATTAATTATTTCAAGAAATAGTTTATAACGTGTCATTATGAATTCATGATTAATTAACCCTTCTGTCATTATTGTTTTTTTATTCGCTTGCTCGCCGTTCAGTCACACTTTTTTCGCTCCATTTATTTGACATATTATTCCCATCGTTTTTATATATGCCTTCAATTCCATTATAAGTTATGAATTCAGAGCTCATGCTAGTACGTCTTCATGCAGTACATAATAATTCTACAGAAATAAGTTAAATCTAACATGTAGTGTATTAATAACTAGCTATACTCCTGAACTGTCCCAATTAAAAAAAAATCACATCACAAATACTATAAAATATAAAATACATCTAATATACAAAAAAGAAACACAACGACATTAATTTGAAATCCAATTAATTTCAAATCCAATTATAAACCAACACTCCAATCAATGGAACATCATTTCAATGCATATTTATGAGTATAATATCTGATTAACCCATCATACCCTTTTTTATCCCCATTTTTCAGTAAATTAGAAATATCTATATTCAAAGGGCTATTAGGTTCCGGATCTTGTAATAGTAATAAAATGGCAACTAGCGTACTCAAAAGAGTCCATGCAGGAGTCCATTGGTTTTGTAAGATATCTAAACAGATCTCACCAGTTTGAAAATTAACATTAGGATGACAGATCTTGTTTTTAAATGAGATGGTTGGTGGTGATGATGGATAACTTGTTGGGATTTTGATTGATAGTTTCCATTGGCCTTTCTCAAATGGAGAACCTAATGGACCTTTAACTATAGCATCCCATTGATATAAATCTTCTGTTGGTTCTAAAGACACGATTCTTTCGTACTCTTCGGATATTCCCAGTTCTTTCTTCACGGCGTTCAGCTCCTGCATCAATCTTCTGGTGGCCATGGTGGAAAGACTCTAATAGTTGTGAGTAGTTCGATAATTATCTCCTCTTTTGTTTATCTTTTGAAAATGAAAACATCAAAACAAAAAAGCAATCTGAATTCCGGTCTCAGCCCCCGGATTTTCTCTCCATAGAATTTTTAGGGAAACAAAAATTGAAATTATCAATATAAAATTGCCACTAAAATTTACAAGAATCAATCAATTTCTTTTATTTTTACCTGCAACAATGTCCAAAATCGCAGATGTTATTGCCAGAATCGCGCTTCCTGTCGGTCTAGCCGTCAGTGCTGGCCAATACTCAATGTATGACGTCAAAGGTGGTTCAAGAGCCGTTATTTTCGATAGAATTCAAGGTGTTTCACAAACTGTTGTTGGTGAAGGTACCCATTTCTTAATCCCATGGTTACAAAAGGCAATTGTCTTCGATGTTAGAACCAGACCAAGAAACATCACTTCAAACACAGGTACCAAAGATTTACAAATGGTTAGTCTAACCTTAAGAGTTTTACATAGACCAGATGTTCAAAATTTACCAATTATTTATCAAAACTTAGGTCCTGATTACGATGAAAGAGTCTTGCCATCAATTGGTAATGAAGTTTTAAAATCTATTGTTGCTCAATTTGATGCTGCTGAGCTAATTACTCAAAGAGAAGTTGTTTCACAAAGAATTAGAGAAGAATTAAGTCAAAGATCTAAAGAATTCAACATTAAGTTAGAAGATGTCTCAATTACTCATTTAACCTTTGGTAAAGAATTCACTAAAGCTGTTGAACAAAAGCAAATCGCCCAACAAGATGCAGAAAGAGCTAGATTCGTTGTTGAAAAAGCTGAACAAGAAAGACAAGCAAGTGTTATTAGAGCTGAAGGTGAAGCCGAAGCTGCAGACTATATCTCTAAGGCTTTAGCTAAAGCTGGTGATGGTTTATTATTGATTAGAAGAATTGAGGCTTCTAAAGAAATTGCTGAAACTTTAGCTTCTTCTTCAAATGTTACTTATTTACCAAGTAATGGATCGGGTGATAGTTCATCGAATCCAAACAGTTTATTATTAAATTTAGGTCGTTAGATTTATTCTTAAAACAATCATGCTAAAAGAAACTTCATAAAAACACGTCAAGTACTTTGATTCGAAATATTATAACACATGTACATAGTTTAATTTATTCATTTATACTTACGTTGAATGTAGATAATATTAGTTGGCAATAGACATTGTGTAAAGATCTTATCTTGACGTGAGTGTTCGTTTCAGATGCATATATGTATTGATTTTAGGTACATATGTCAAACATATGTACTTAAAAATTCGTGATACAATTTACATTGTTTCAGAACATCGTAAGAACTTAGAACTTATGTGTAACTAACTAAGTATGATTCCACCTTCGTGGTTCAATTAAGTTAGGGCTGTGGAAATACCAAAGCATAACTGGAGTCTGGCAGCCTGCGGGCCCTTACGAAGCTACAACTGTCACAAATTAGGATCTTTGAAAAGGTCCAGTGGCCAGGGCCACAGGCCTATATCAATAAATCCCAACAATCAAAAGTGTAAATGGTAATTAAGAAGCCTCGAATAACGAATATAAAATACACTGTGATGCGAAATTAACTCCGCATTGGGAAATACCCGAGCAGACTTTCCTAATCAATACTCTCGGCCGTGCATCCCAATCAAGTAATATTCCAACTCAAGTAGTTTTTCATGAGTTTAGAGCCACTAAAATTTCGTTTTTTTGTATTTGAATTTGTTTCAACAATATTTGAGGTCTCATGAACAAATTTGTGTTATAACTTATGAATAATGGAATAGAATATCGGGATAATGGTAATTGAAATGATTGTGATTTGTAAGGGTCATGAATCATGATTGATTTACAATTATTATTGCACATTATCATCTTTACATGATATTTAAGAATTTATTTATAATCAGTACAAACAAGTGTGAAATTCAACACTGACCAGTGACCAGTGACCAGTGACAAGAGCTGGATATGTGCTTAAAGTGATTGTTTTAAAGCATAACAATCGGTTCAAACGTTCATAATTTGCCAATATTTTGAACCTTCAATGATCCCGTCAAAATTATCTAAATACTACTTGATCTGGATGTGCCACAATTTTAGTTGCAGAAATGATTTGAGAATCGAAATTTTTGTGAATTGTTCGAAAAGTATGGCGAGTCGCGACTCTCAATCCCGAATCTTTAAGATGCTTGGCCCGTTAACCAGTGGCGGTTGGCGGAGTGTGTACTTACTAGTTACTACTTAGTACTGTAGTCTGATTTGGCACAATTATGAGGTGTACTTACAGTACTGACTTTAAAGTTTAGATTAGTAATATATTTCAATGTATAAAACCATTTTAATTTCTCGATATTCAGTTTTTTGTATTCCTATTCTAATTCATTCATTTTTGTAAATAAGAATTCACAATGGATAATTTAAGAACAAGAAGTCAATCAAAACAAGAACCAATCAATCCAGTAATCTCAAAGATTGACAATCCTGAAAGACTCAAAAGAAAATCGGTTAAACATTCCAAAAAATTCGTTAGAACTCAAACAGGTTGCTTACAATGTCGACAAAAGAAAAAGAAGTGCGATGGTTTAAAACCAAGTTGTTTAAGTTGTTCTAAAAGAGGAATAACTTGCGAATTTCCTGAAAATATAAGGTTTTTCCAATTTAATACTGATTTAAACAATTCAATAAGTAAACCAAAAATTGAAAAATCTACTTCCATCTCAACTTTACAATCAAAACTAGACAAGGAAAATGATAATATTAATAAAGAGATCAGTGTTTCTTTCCAAGGTAAACCCCAACCAACATCAAACACATATTCACTTTCCAATATCTCAAGATCATCATCATTAACTTCATTACCACCATCATTAATCTCAGATACATCAGACTCCGAAATCTTAGAATCTCCAAAATTAACACCAACAATGAATCTTTCAAATTTAAACTTATTAACCGTTAATACAAAATACGCTAAAACTGCAGAAAGGGCATTAGATTTAGCAAATGACGGAAAATCAATAAATTCAATCTTGAATAACATTGCCATTGATTTATTAAAACAAAGTATAAATAATTTACAATACATTAATCTGGAATCAAAAGTTGTTAAACAAAAGGATGAATTTGCAATTGATCCACTGTTGAGTACATTAGACGTTAATAAAACTATAAAGGAAGCTTTAAGATTTGATGATGAACCAATTACTAGTTCTTATGATTTTAAATCTGATGAATTTTTTATTTTCGATTGATCTAATTATATATTATATAGCAGGACTATGAAAAAAATATATATAACGACATAAATTGGATCATAATTGTAGCTAATCAACAAAACATAACAGCCACACGACCACTTAATTGGAACTATGTTTTAGTTTCTTCAGTTGTTCAAAAAATAAAAAAAATCTTCCCCGCCAGGAGTCGAACCTGGAATCTTCTGGTTTCAGAAGTAACTACTGTAAATCGTAGCCAGACGCCGTGACCATTGGGCCACGAGGAACAGATTTTACTGAACAAAGTGCCTTGTTTACCACACAATACCCCTGTAGATAAGAACAAGCATACTAAATATAGAGTCCTAAAGAGAGGTTTTTAGTTGTATAGTTTTAAATATAAATTATTTTAGAGAAAAAAAAAAAAAATATTTTAGAGAAAGAGAGAGGTTTTTAGTTGTATAGTTTTAAATATAAATTATTTTAGAGAAAAAAAAAAAGAAAGTTGAATCAAGATAGTAACAAGAAACGTAAGAATGAATAGAGTCCTAAAGAGAGGTTTTTAGTTGTATAGTTTTAAATATAAATTATTTTAGAGAAAAAAAAAATACTATAGATACTAAATAATATAGATACTAAATACTACAGATGCTAAAAGAGACATACAAAAAGACCAAAAAACAACTCAACAATTTAACTCAAATCTAATTAACTAGAAAATAGAATTTAATCAAATCTAATTAACTAGAAGAATAACAAAAGTTATTCAAAACAATATTGGGTGTTTGTAATATCAGCTTTAAGCTATAGATTTCAAAAGCGAAATCTAACATAGCAAGTTTGTATAGTTCACCAAAAATATATAAAACACGTATATTGAAAAAAAAAAGCCGATTTTTGGAGGTTTTAAAGGTTTTTGCCAAAACTCGGTCTGAGCAGTTTAAGTGGTATTTAACGCGTTTGTGAATGATATATAGGTCCTTTAATGTCACCTTCACAGTTTAAGAAACTTTGGGTGATATTTTCTCCTCATTTTATGTTTTATTTTCTTACTTTTAGAAAGAAATTTGACAAAATACTAACAACTTCGAGCAATGTACGCTAATCACCAACAATTGAATATAGATCCAGCAATTTGAATGTTATAATTATTGGAGTAAATCTCCTATATGAAATCCGCTACTTTAAATCCAAAATATTCAACTATATTCTCATAATAAACGACTGAACGAAAGTCAAAGAAGTCCAATTTGGATAAATATAGACATCCCAATTCAGCTAAAACACGACGTAATTATCCTGATTGGGGAATAATCTTTTTTTCAAATACCCCAATCTTTCAAAAATTGGAGAAATCGACAAAAGTTTCCCTTTTGAGAATCAAATTTGTCAACAAAAAAAAAACATTGGTTAAAAAGTTAAACGAAAGATTGGAGTAAAACCTGCTATATAAAAGAATGGATTTATTCACTTTTTGAGTCTTTACTCTTTTAAATCCAGTCAATTGAGTCAATCATCAACAGATATTTCGCTTTGTTATCAAGTCGGATATTCAATTCAAACATTAAAAACATCAAGTCATCTCAAACACGGTTCAATTTATTATCTAATCTTATCATTTTCGCTAAATTCATATAATTGTGGGCCATCATTACGAACTTTATAATAATGTTACACAAAAACGATAATTTTTTATTTGATTTCAATGATTATATAAATACTTCATTTCATACCACAAATTATTTATCTGAATCTGTCAATCTGATCAATCAAATTAAAAGCTCTTCGTTCAATAACAATCTGAAGAATCATAATTCAGATATAGACAATAAGGTAGATCATAGAAATAAAGATCAATCTTGGTTATTGGTACTAATCACTGGTGCTTGATATCACTCATCAATTTATTATTGTTTTTTTGTTTGTGTTTTTCGGTTTAAGGTAGTTTGATTTTAGTTTAGTTCTTAGGTTTAGTTTATATATATGAAAATGGGTTTAGAAGTTAGTAGTCTTGATGACTTCAAAGATGATACTATCTATAATTATGATAATGATAAGAAGCTTATTGAGAAGATGGTCAATAACGTTAAAATTGAGTTAGTGGATGCTAGTATTGTTTGTTATTTATTATATGGTTTAATAATTATATTTATTGATGTTTTAGTCTCCAAAGACAGTTTAATCTCTGGATTCATGTCTGTTTTATTTGCATTTTTCTTCTTATTGATGGGTTTGCAAAACAGATATGTAAATTTGAAAGGGTATTTATATGTCAGTGTGTTCAATGGTTTCGTTGTTTGTTTATTTGGGATGCATTATAGATTTGAAGTGTTGAATAAATTCAATGGTTTTGAACCAACAAACGAATTGAATTTAATGAAGGGATCAATTTCTGGTGAAACATTCACTTTAACAACATTTTTATTAATTTTAATTTTTGAATTAATCATGTCCTCATTATATGAAACGTTGAATAAAAATTTATTGATCTGTGAGGAGATTTTATCAGTTTAAGTGCCGTTTATAATTATGAATAAATATGGAATATTATGAAATTTATTAGCGTAGCATAAAAACTTTATCGGAATTACTACTGCTTCTGGCTATTCTGCCACCACCACACCTTATCAAAAAAACTGTATAAATATAATTAATAATCCCCAAATATCAACCTTCTACTATTTTAAACCTTGATTAAACACTCATAAATATGACAGACTACAAGGCAAAATTCGAAGATATCATCGCTAAAAGATCATCAACTAGAAAAGTCGACTCTTTTTATTCATTTGATTTGCCATCAGATATAGTCAAACATCCAAATCCCATCAGATTAGCAGGTGGTACTCCAAATGAAGGATTCTTCCCAGTTGAATCAATCCATTTAAATTTAATTAATGAACCATTTCAGCATCTATCATATGATTCCAAGACTTCAAACTTGAATAAATTCGATATCAATACAACTGAACAACTTCATCAAATTAAAGAAAATGATTCAAATCATACCTATAGATACACCACTAATCAAGATGAAATTCCAATTGCAAGAGGGTTTCAATATGGTGAAAGTGCTGGGATCCCACAAATAAAGAAATTCGCTAAAGATTTAATCAACAGTACAAATCCACCTGCTTTTGAAGATTGGGATATCACATTAACTAATGGATCTGGTGATTCATTGTCTAAAATTGCTGATTTATTAGTCGAGGATAATGGAACTATCTTGGTTGAAGAATTCACCTTCACTCCTTTTAATTCAAGTGTTACTAATTATAAAGGAACTGTTATCCCTGTTAAATTAAACATTAAACCTGAAGATGGTGAACCAGGAATTGATGCTGATGCATTAGATGAATTATTAACAAATTGGGATACCAATGAGAAATACAAGCATTTACCTAGACCAAGAGCATTATATACTATTCCAACAGGACAAAATCCTACTGGATTATCTCAAAGTTTTGAATTAAGAAAAAGAATTTATTCAATTGCTGAAAAATTCAATTTTATTATCGTTGAAGATGATCCATATGGTTCAATTATTTTAAATAAATATGGTGAATCATCACCTTATGAATCACCTGAATTCACTAATGAAGATTATTTGAAAACTTTGAAGAAAAGTTATATTACAATTGATACTTCAGGTAGAGTTATTAGATTAGAAACTTTCTCAAAACTATTTGCACCTGGTTTAAGATTAGGTTTCATCGTTGCTAATAAGTACTTCATCGATAGAATTTTATTACATGTTGCAGTCACTTCCAAATCTCCATCTGGCGTTTCACAATTGATTTTTAATAATATTGTTACCAATTGGGGTGGTGTTGATGGTTGGATCGATTGGTCTAAGAAAATTGCTAAACATTATACAAGAAGAAGAGACGTGTTATTAAAATCATTATATGAAACAGAATCTTTCAAAAAGGGACAATTTACACCAATTGAACCAGATGCAGGTATGTTTGTTATTGCATTTATTAATTTAGAATCAAAATTTCCAGATCCTAAAGATTGGGAAAAAGTTTTAACTCAATTAAGATTGAAGTCTATTGTTAATGGAGTTGAAATTGTGTTTGGTAATAGAATGGCTTCTGATTTATCAACTCAATTTACGTTGGAAAAATCTAATTTTATAAGATTGACTTTCGCTGCAGTTGATAATGAAGATGCTTTAAGAGAAGGAGCTGAAAGATTGGGTAAAACCTTTGAAGAATTCTTTGAAGATTTGGATGCTGAGAAATGAAGTATTCGTAAATAAAAAGTTAGAGTATATTATACGCAATATTACGTTTGATTTAGTGGTAGTATCTCTCCTAATAAGTATAAGTAAGCAGTGTGGCCCTTCCGATTTTGGTGATGAAAAAAAACCTGAAGTTAAAAAAACTCCACCAACAGACACATAAAATCACAACGATGGAACTACTACCTGAAGGCCAATCGAATCAAATCGAAGTCTTATTCGAAGATCAACAAAAAATCAATGAATTTTCCAAATTAGTTAACAAAAAGGACTTTTTAAACCAAGAATTAACAAAACAAAATCAAGAAAAGGAATACATCGAAGACATCTCATTAGAAATCGAATTGATTGATGAAGATGAGCTAATCAACTACAAAATGACTGAAAATTGTTTTGTGCTGATTAAACAAAGTGAAGTCGTTGAGAAATTGGAAGTCGATTCGAAGAAATTAGATACTTTAATCGAAGAATTAAATGATAAAATTAACAGCATTGATGATAGATTAAAAGAATTAAAGAAGGATTTATACACCAAATTTGGAGACAATATCAACCTTGAGCGTTAGTCAGTTGTTACTCTCTTCGGGTGTTGTTATTTAAGTGAGTTATGTTGCATTATTAATTTTGGGTATGATATATATTATTTTTTTTGTTTTTGTTTATAGTTAATTGAAATTTGAATCCAATTTCTACAGTTGGTAATAAAGATTATATGTATCATTATGAATGTATACAGAAGTCGTGAAAAGAGTATCATAGATCATAAATTGTTAACTGAGACCATACTAATAAGAGGGTCATAAAAGGAAAAGATTGTAAAAAGTCGTCAAAGTGTGTGTAAAAAAACATAAGAGTGTCATATAGATCATGCTTCTTGATTGATGGTAACATCTGAATCTTCTTCAATGAAGAACTTCCATTGTTTACCTAATTCATTAATAATTTTCAAAGCATCATCATTAATTGAAGAATCTCTAACATCATCAGGCAAATGGAACGCAAACCCAGTGATTAAAGTACTGTATTCGTGCTTGATGGATCCACCTAGCGTTAGGATATTATCCCTTACGGTGTTTAACGCATTTGATGGTGTTAATTGTCCTTGTTCGAATACTAGAATGTATGAACCTAGAAATAAGTTAGTATTTATAATCTGGAACTATATATTTATCAGCTCAAGTCGTGGGATAATTCCGTTCTTTTTTGGCTGTAAGTATATATAAAGTATCACATACGTGCAAATGCAATCGTTATGAGTGAGAAAAGTGTTAAAATTGATTGGATTTTCATTGTTGCGATGATTCTTTTAAGAAGTTTAATGGCAAATTGAAATGGGAATTTTAATAATATTTTTGTTACGTAATATAACGCGTTATTTAATTAAAGTACTAGTTCTCTATCTACCAACAAACTGTCAAACAGATGACATCAATGCGTAGCTGGTACTCCAGACTACATGCCATCTTTTGTAAGGTTAAGTTCAACAAAATATCATCTTTAATGGATAATTTGCTAAAATTGGAAGAAATAGAAACTGATTTACAGATTTAGAGTGACCATTTGAATTTAAAATTATGTTTTCAAGTTAAAAATACATCCTCTTTTACAGCTTTCACGATTATCATAAATGAAGATTTGAATAATCAGCAACAGAAAAACTGTTAGGTTTGATATTTTACCCAAACTAAATTTGATGACTTTTGAAGAAAATAGAGCAGTTATCTGACATTTATATGTCTCTCTGTGCAGATTTTAGTTCAATTTCGACTGCTTTAGTTAATAATTGTACTTTTCATTTTCATGGTAATTAGGACCTCTTAATTAAGGCGATGTAAATAAAAAGCTGTAAATAACTGAAAATAAAATTACTCAGTAAGTAAGAGGCTTCATATGTGTTCATTCATTGTCTAATAAATCGTGAAATGGAATCAAATACATTTATTGATGAACATTGATGAATGTTGAAACATAAAGATCATTCAATTATCAATTTATAATTTGATTTGAAAAATGGGCCTTCTGAAAATATCATCTCAATTTCATTATATACTTTATAAGTCCATTAGATCAAATGAGTTCAAGTCATATTTTCCTACACAATATATATAACACATTAACAATAAACATAAAAAGCAAATGTATCACATATATTAACAACATTAATTAAATCATAAATCAGGATTTAATATAAAATCACAAAAATATTTAATTGATGAATAAATTTCTTTACCAACAGGTATAATATAATCAGAAGGTAATAAAAATCCATGAGATCCAGTATCTCTTAATTTCAATTGAAATGCCCAATGGGCTCTATTATGATACATATAATCTAAACTTGAACCTGCTCCTAAACCAGGTAACCAATCAACACCACGATCTTCACAAGCAGGTAAAACTTCATAATGTTTACCTGATTTTAATCTAATTTTTTTTTGTAATCCATATGCTAATTCAATTAAATTTTCTGCATCTCTTGGTTCATCAATACATGAATAAGCATATGGATAAAGGATTTTTTGAGTATATGAATGTAAATCAATATATCCATAAATATCATGTTGATTTTTAGTGATGTTGATGTAATTATTTATATTTTTAGCCTCAATTGCTTCGAATTCAACTTCTCCACTATATGATTCACCACATGGGAAATCTTCTGATCTTGACCAATGATAACCGAATGAATGATCAATATCAATCCCAAAACAACGTGGTAAATAGGTTTCTTGTCTGTTTTTACGCCATAATCTATCTGATTTCCAAGTGTATTCATATCCATCTGGATTGAAAATTGGAATTATTAAAAAATCTAAATGATTTAAGAAAAAAGTCTCTTTTTTATAAAATTTATCAGAGTTATAACGTTCTAATAATGTGGAGATGATGTATAATGATGTTGAAACACTGACCCATTCTCTGGCATGGACACCACTTGTGATGACTATTGTTTTCTTATTTGGATTAAGACCTAATGGAGAACTTAAATGGATTGCCTTCATGTCATTACCTTCGAATGTTGTTCCTAACCATTCAATGTTGACTAAATCAGGATATGATTCTTTGATTAGATCTAACCACGAGTAAATTGTAGATAATGGACGATATTCACGAAAGAATAAATCTGATAAAGTTGAAATTGTGGAGTTGTCTAATGATTTGGAAATTTCATTGATGTTGAAAGTTTGATCATCGTTTAAGAATATTGATAATTCATCATTTGTAGATTTAGGGAAAGTTTCAAAGATTGACTGGGGTAAGTCTTTAATTATTATATCATATGGGATATTTAAATTCTTTAAATCATCTTTATGGATCTTATAATCAATGAATTTGGAGTTATGATCCCATTTATCGAACGGTAGTGGTTGTGTGAGTTGAGTTGTGTTGATTCTCACGATCTGGTAGTCTTTGTATTGATCAAGGTCGTATAGCCACTGATCTTGATGATCTTTATAATTGACAGAGATGTCGTTGTTTTCATTATCATTGTTGAAGTATTCAAGGAATGACTGGGGAGAGAAGTGAGAGTAGAAGTCCGGGAGCAGGAAGGCGTGTGTGGAGTGGGAAGCAGCCAATATCGACACCAACGAAGTGAACTTCATGATTCTTTGGAGTGTTTGTTTATTGAAGTGAAATATTTTTGTTGCTGCTTTTTTATCGATTGTCCGGAAGTAGAGAGATAGATAGTAGTAGTATTAAGATTATAGTAGTATTAAGATTATAGTAGTATTAATAGTAGTAATAAATAGTAGTAATAAATAGTATATTCAGTATATATCACGGCCTGCCTATGATCGTGTTCAGCAGCACATCGAAGCCCACGAGCTTGCGCTTGACGGTGAGCCCCACGCAGAAGACGGTGAACATCATGGCGAACAGGAAGTAGAGCGCCTTGGAGGTCCCGTAGAGCCCCACAAGGAGCAGAGTCAGGGCCTTGAGCAGCCATTCGTTGGCGTGTAGGCGGTAGTGGTGGGCCTCTTCAGTGAGAATGTCGTTGACCTTGACGAAGAGCGAGGTGGAGTTGGTGGGGGAGTTTAGAAGGAACGTCTGGATGTCGCCTGTGAAGTCGAGCGAGTAGGTGGAGAGCGAGAGCAGTCTGGCGGCCAGGCGTGTGAAGAGCACCGGGAAGAGCCACGTGAGGACGATGGACTCGATGTAGTGGCGCCTGGTGGGTGGCATTGTGGTGATGTAGTGGTGATTATAGTGACTGTTTTATCCGAATTTACAATGGAATAAATAAATAGAATAGTCATATAATAAATAGATAAGCAATAAATAGTCATAATAGTAATAAATAGATAAATAGTAAGGAGTAATCACCTCACACTGAACATCCTCACGGGATAACTCTCATCGTACATCCCACTGTCCTTAACAATAAAATACTTCCCTCCCTTCCTCAAATCAGGTGCCAAACATCCCTTGACTCCAACCACCGCATGCTTCTCTTTCAAAACATCCACTAGATCTCCCTCACCCGCCTCATACACTTTCAACTGATTAGCACCCTCAACACCTTTCAATAACGGATCATTTGCAGTACTGATGGCATCACTGTTACTTAAATTCCCAAATTTAATCAATCCTGCAATTTGAGACTGGTTGAAACTGGATGGTGTAGGATACCTTCTTCTCACATCACGATCAGCATACCTGTTATTAACGATGTCGTTGTTTGGAATGACATTTGGTTCCTTGTATGGAGTGCTGGAAATGATGGGATTTCTGTAGAGTGATTGGATTGGATTCCCTGAGGATCTTTCAGGGACAAGCACGAGGAGTTTACGGATACGTTCCCAGATTCCCTTGGATCGAGTGGTGTATTTCGTGTGGATTGGCTGCATTGCAGTGTGTTTATTGTGTTGATTTATGTTTGTTAAGGAGTGAATTGTTTTTTTCCCCATGATTTTTATTTTATTTCGAGAATTACTACTAGAGATGATAGTAATAGTAATAGTAATAAGTATATATTAGTATCAAGTCACACTTCCAGGTACTTCTCCGCTAGTTTTGTGTATCGATGTCCCTTGACCTCCACACCGTCCAAATACTCTTCAATCCTTTCAAATGTCTCCAGATCCATCTCATCACCACCGAAATTCTCCTCTACTCTCTCAAGGGAAGAACATGAAGGAATATGAATCACATGAGGATATTTAACCCCATTGATCTCACGATTGTTGAGATATCTGATCCATGAGAGTGATAACTGAGCCAATGTCATTTGTTTTGATTTGGCAAAATGGGTCAATTTGTCAATGATTGGTTGATTTGAAGTGATATTACTCGATTTGAATCGATCATGGAATTTACCAATGATTGAACTCTGATTTCTTTGAATTGAATTAGTGTTGTTTGTTAATAGTGATTTGGATAATGGAGAGTATGCAATGATGGGGATGTCTTTTAATCCTGCCAGTTGAGCAATCCCATTCTTTAAGATGTTTCTAGTTAATAATGACAATTCAACTTCAATCCCACTGATCCCATTCTTAGATAATTCTAATGATTTGGAGAGTGTTTTCCCACTTATTTCACTTAATGTATATTGTTTAAATTTACCCTCATCAACAGCCAGATCTAATGTCTTAATCACATCTTTTAATGATGATTGATTAAAATCCAATCTCGTTGGTTCGAAAACATCTAAGTCAACATACTTCAAAATAGAATCAATAGATCGATTAATCCCATCTGGTGTACAAATTGGACCAAACGGGAATTTCAATGATGTTGCTCCCTTTATAGAAATAACACTCCATTGTCTCTGTTGTGGGAATTCATTGTAGAAATCTCTAATGTACTGTAAATTTAGATAATCAGGACCATAGAACTCACCACCGTTTATGAATGTCTTTTGAGGTTTATTTAGGTTGATTGCATGGTTTAATGCAGTGAAGGCTTGTTGTTTAGAGACGATGTGTTGTGGGTTGAAAGTCCATGACATTAGACCGATTCCCTTTGAACTACACTGCTTTAAGAGACTCATGATAATCAATTTGTAGAGAGTCGAAGAAGAGATTAGAATGTGTTTATAGAAGTATCAAGTGTTAAGTAATGGCCAATGAGTGCCTTTATTGCTACTGTCAATTACGTCATGTGAATTTATGATTTATGATAAAAAAGGGAGTGAAATAATTAATACCAATAACCACCAGTAAATACAAATAAAACACCACAAAATGACACTCAGAACTTCCACCTTGAAGTACATCGCATTCAACAGTGTGGCCCTCCTGGTCCTCACCAACGGTCTACGCTCACTCCTCGCAAAGGACTTACCTCCTCATTTGAAAGAAGCAGGCCATTTCCAATTCCTCACCAATTTATCATTGATCCTCACCATTATTTCCATCTCTGTTGAATTAACTTCATTGGTCATCCCTGGATTGTATGAATTAAGTAACTATTTGATGTTGACTTCATTAGTGTTAGAATTCATCGTCAGTTCAATCTATTGGAGTTTGAAATTATTCTTTCTTCATTTGATTGTAAACGTTGATGAAGTGCCCGTTGAGAATTTCATCCCATTGTCATTGGACTTGACTGTCCACTTGTTACCATTTATCGTGTTACTCGTCAACACTTTAATACTGAAGAAGAAACAAACAAAGAAGAAATTGATCGTGGTGTTCACAATCATTATGAGTTTGAGTATAGGATATTGGAATTTATTAGAATTGTTAATCAATAAGGCTAAAATGGTCAACCCGTTAAGTGAGTATCCTTATCCGTTCATTAATGTTGATAATGCATCAAGAGTCGTGATCTTTGGTGGTGTTTCTGTCTTGGGGCTGTTGGTTGTCGTTGTTGTGGAGTTTGTTAGTGAGAATATTGAGAATTTTGTTGAGAAGGAAAAGACAGAATAGAAATTTAAATGGAAATACAGAGAAGAGAAATAAATAGAAATAGAAATGAATATAAATATAAACATGAATCCTTTGTAATGTAAAAATTCTCACTTCATTTCTCATATATAAATTGTCCCACTATAAATATTCCCCCGAATAAATTTAATCGTCGACATTTAATAAATATAAATCAATCCATATAAAATCACCACAAAATGTCCCAACTGGAAGAGAAATCATCACTTTATGAAATCTACGAGAATGACAATCTCACTGATTCAACAGATGAAATCTACGTCCAACTCCAATCAAATTTAAACAAATCCAAAAAATTATCAAAATTAAACATCATCAAATCAAACCCTTCAAAATCTTCAAAATTCTTCAAATTTATAACTTATATCCTCATTTTATCACTCTTAGGAAACTTATATCATCAATTATCACTCCATTTACTAATCAATTACAAAATCAACACTTCTTTAATAAATCAACTCCCTGATTCATATTCCATCAATTTCATAGATCCATACCTTCTCCACTCCATCATCGGTGTGCTGTTGGGTTCGTTGATCCCATTTTACGACTACATGAATAACTACAGTCATAATGATGACAACAGTTCATTCTCAAGCATGATTAGACCATTAGTTTCGATTCTTGGATTATTATTCGCCATTAAGAAAATCGAATGGATTTCAACACCACAAATTGCTGTTATATGGGGTGTTTTGAATTTAGGAATTTGGGGGTTTATTGATTCAAGTTTAAGTGTTTTTGCCTTCAGTTGTTTGTTGAGTTTATTGAGTTTTGTCATTGTGGGAAGAAATGAGTTTAATGTTGGTGGTGCTGAAATTGCAGTAATTGTTGATTATTTGTGGTTTGGAGGTTTGTTGTTTGGTAAAGTTGGAAGAAGTTTGAGTAATTGAAGGCTATATTTATACAATTAATTCACTGATAATACGCTTATATACTGTAGTACTACTCTTTAATAAGACCGCGAATTATCAAATTATTTCCACGAACAAAATAGAACATTAACACATTAACTAATAACACTTATAACAACAACAACTATACACAAACACTATGGATCCATTAGACACTTCCGCCCTCACACCACAAGAACAGAAACTATACAAATTATACGGCAAACTCCCATCTCGCACACAGATCCTCAACTCCAAATTAAACACTTCAGATCGTAAATTCTTTGATTCAGGAGATTACGCATTGAATAAAGCAGGTGTTAAATTAGATCAAACTGGTCAAACTAACCAGGTTAGTGATAGACATCTTACGCCTGGTGAGATCTTGAGGATTAATAGGGGGTCTGTTTCTAGTTCGGGGACAGTTAATGGCAGAAGATTGAGTATTAATAGTGGATTGGAGAAAGAGAGTACTGATGATAAAGATGATGCAAAAAAATGATTTTGATTAGGGTGACTTGAAGGGTTGTTTGTCTGTTTTTTTTTTTGCTTTTTTGGTCTTTTTAGTTGGTTAATTGAATGGTTCTTTATTAAAATTTTTATTGTAGACATTGATTGTAGGTATTAATTTTAATCTTTTTAAAGTGTTCGTTTATTTGTATGATGGATGTTTGTATTTTAATTCATCGTTTCAAGCGTTTCTTATTGGAATTCAACAGATTGTATGTTTTCCTACTCTTAATGTATTCTTTTAGTTTAATTAAATCATGATTGCTCATATCGATATTCAAGTAGTAAAATAATATTTCAATTTATTTCTTTAATTCTGACCATAATTTCAAGTATTAAAACATTTGAAACGCCTGTAACGAACCCAATTCATCATTATAACACACTGACAGCCCATTAAACCCTATAAATCCAGCGACAGGCTCATTTCTCTTAAAATCGGCGATTTAGTGCGATGTGTTGATCAGTGATTTAATCACGTGTATAAAATGCCATTATAGTATAGTGGTTAGTACACATCGTTGTGGCCGATGAAACCCAGGTTCGATTCCAGGTAATGGCACTTAATTTTTTTTGGATATTTTTTTGATTATCTGACATGAAAATCTCAGATTTTATTTTTTAAATCATACAAAGAAAGTGAGATCTATTAATATTTTTTTTTACCTCACTATTATTGAGTGTAATTCAGTACTTATCATTTCATAAAGGATGAACATCACGCTATTATTCCAAATCATAGATCATCTGATCCAATCTCTTCTTATAATTGCAATAATATCAGTCATCTTAGCTAAATATAATTCCAAATTATCAGGTTTTTTAAAATATGGTAAAACTTTACATAAATTACAATCATTTCCTCATTCTAACATCCCTTTAATAAATGAACTCATTGTTTTACAAGTGCCGAAATCGTGGTTTTATCACTTTTATTTAATTTCATTGATATTGTCATCATTAGCATTCATTTTAATTCAATTTGTTATAATGCATGATGAGTATCATTTATGTGATTATGTTACTGATTTGTTGATACAGAGTCAATATGGGAAGATACCGATTGAGATCTCGAGATTAGTTATGTTTTTAATTTTGGGTCATTCTTTAAGAAGATTATCAGAGACTTTATTAATGATGAATTATAAAACAGATTCAAAGATGAATATAACACATTATTTAATAGGTGTTTTCTTTTATGTTATTATTAATGTTGAAATTATAATAAATACGAATTTTAAAGATTATTCTAAATCATTGAATTTGGAAATTGAGGAAATTTGGAAATTTATAATTATGCCTGTTTTATTATTTTTTTTATCAACTTCTTCACAATTTTTACATCATTTACATCTTTCAAAATTAGTTAAATATACAATTCCATCATTTGGAATGTTTAAAATTTTATGTTGTGCCCATTATTTTGATGAATTAATGATATATTTTTCATTTTTCATCCTATTAACAAATTGGACAACTTTTTGCGTTTTAATGTGGGTTATTGTTAATTTATCAATTTCATCAATTGAAACAAAACGTTATTATAAGAAAAATGGAGATGGTAAAGTCCCGAAATGGTCAATTATTCCATTTGTTATATAATGAGTACTGTATAAGTATTGTATTTAATCATTTATAGAGCCATTAGTCATATATATATTTACATTCATGTCTTTTCTCATTTCTTGTTTTTAATTATCAGTGTATTTTTTAAATAACAATGAAGTATTCGTTCCTCCAAATCCAAAACTATTACTTAATCCATACTCCACCGTGGTATTTAACTTATCACCACTAACGTAATTCAAATCAAAATCACCTTCTTCATCACCATTACTTCCACCAACATTCTCAAGATTTAACGTTGGTGGGATAACATCATTTTGAACAGATAAGATAGTGAATATAGATTCAACTGCTCCTGCTGCTCCCAATAAATGACCCGTTGCACCCTTTGTTGAAGAAACAAAGAGATTTTCCTTAGATGTCTCATTGAATGTGGATTTAATAGCAATGCTTTCTATTCTATCACCAATATTAGTCGATGTTGCATGTGCATTGATATAATTCACTTTCGATTTATCAATACTTTTCATTGCAAGTTCCATTGATCTTGAAGCTCCTGACCCATCAGGCGATGGTGCTGTCATATGGTATGCATCTCCTGATAATCCATATCCTACCACTTCTGCATAGATCTTTGCACCTCTTTCCTTTGCGTGTTCTAATTCTTCCAACACTACTAATCCTGCTCCTTCACCCAATACGAACCCATCTCTTTCTTTATCAAATGGTCTTGATGCACTTTTTGGATCATCATTGAATTTAGTCACTACTGATTTAGCTCTTGCAAAACCAGCTAATGCTAATGGATGTACCGAAGCTTCAGAGGCACCAGCTAATATAACTTTAGCATACCCATCTTTAATGAATCTGAATGCATCACCTATTGAATGGTTTCCTGTAGCACATGCCGTTGAAACAGAATGATTTGGACCTTTGAATCCATATTTAATTGATATTAAACCAGCTGCCATGTTTGGTAATAATTTAGGGACGAATAAAGGTTGAACTTGTCTATATCCTCCCATTGCTAATGTATATGAATTATTATAAGCGTCTTCAATCCCACCGATCCCTGACCCTACACAGACCCCTGTTTCAAATTGATCTTTTAACAAAGTAGGAAACCAATTAGAATCTTTCAATGCCTCTTTTGCTGCGATTAATGCAAATTGAGTAAATTTAGCACTTCTTCTAATTTCAGTCTTTTCTAAATGTTGTTCAGCGTTGAGTTTCCCTTCAGAGATGTCACCTAATGGGACAACACCAACTACTTTTGAAGGAATATCATTATATCTTACATCATCTAAACTTAGTGTGGAGACAAGACCAGATTCACCATTGAGCAGCCTTTGCCAGACGTGGTTTTTGCCAATTCCTAGTGGCGTGACTAGTCCGATCCCAGTGACGACGACTCTGGAGGACATTGTGGGACAAATAGAGCGACAATTAACAGTGAAGAATTCACAGAGATTCGACTCTCGAGAGAAGTAATTTTTCATATTTTTATTGTTGATCATTTTTGTGCCTAAATTTTCGGTCCGGGCACTGCATCAACAAAATTATGCGGGATTAAAGAAATTCTGGAAATGGAAAGTCATGCGTTTTTGCATGAACAGAAACAGAAAATTTTCACTGAATTTCCACTTGAATTCTCGTTTTATTTTGCTGCTTTTTACAGGCTTTTTTTTGAGCTTTTAAACGACTGATTTTGGTTGAGTTTGAGGGAAGTTGCCATTTTGTATCATTGGACACAAACAAGCACGTTTTATTGTTATTGAGAAGTACTTTCATTGTTTCATTTTCCTTGATATTCTCTTATGAAGTTCGCAGAGAATCTAAAGGAGAATTTGGTACCTGAATGGGAGGATAAATACTTGGATTATAAAGGTGGTAAGAAGAAGATTAAACAAATTACATCATCTCCTAATTTCATTGCAAAGACATTCACAAATCCAAATTTTAGTATTAAATTGAATCCAAAGTCTAAAAGTGTTGATGAATTTGATGAATTACCACCTGCTGCCATTGATGTTGAACAAAACCATAACATTAATAATAACAAGATTAATGAATCTAAGAAATTCGATGATAGAACTCCATTACTTAGAACTGCCCAAAGAGCAGCAATCAATTCAAATAACGGCCAATATGAAGAATATCTTAAAGATAACACTGATTCAAATCTAACTAGAAGAAACACAATCAAAAGTACTGGACCTCTTTCATATGGTGGTGGATCTGTTACCAATACTCCAAGTGTTCCATTACAGAATTTTAGTGATACTGCTAAAAATGAATTCATTGAATGGTTAAATTCTCAATTAAGTAAGATTAATACATTTTATAAAGAGAATGAAGATCATGCAGTTGAAAGATTTTTATTATTACAAGATCAATTATATCATTTAAGAGCAGATAAAATCAAAATTAAAGCACAAAGTGAAAGAGAAGAATTAATCAGAAAAAGTCTTCATAAAACAACTTATAAACTTAATAAATATGAACTTCCAAGTTTACCAAATTTAAGATTTGGTCGTTCTAATCATAATGATGAAGATATTGTTCATCGTCCTTCTCAAGATTATGAACATCATACCCAAGATATCCCATATTATGTTGCTAAAAGACAATTAAAAGCTGCTGTTCAAGAATTCTATAGAGGTTTAGAACTTTTAAAAAATTATAGAATGTTAAATCGTACTGCATTTAGAAAATTAGTTAAAAAATATGATAAAAAGACTTCATCTTCAATATCTGATTCATATATGGAAAAAGTTAACTCAAGTTATTTCACATCAAGTGATATTTTGGATAATTTAATACCAAAAGTTGAAGATTTGTATAGTTCAACTTTTGAAAATGGTAATAGAAAAATAGCAGTTGAAAAATTACGTTCAAATTTACATGATGAATTATTTTATACCTCTACATTCTTAGCAGGTTTATTTTATGGTCTTTCTGTTCCATTGTTCATTTATGCTGTTTATTTAGGCTGTAAATCCTTAGAAGATAGTATATCAATGGAAGCTAAATTTGTTTTACAAATTTGGGCAGGATTTTTTTTAATGTTATTAATGGCAATTTTATTTGGTATTGATTGTTATATTTGGTCTAAATTCAAAGTTAATTATAAATTCATTTTTGAATTCAATCAAAGAGATTGTTTAAATTCAAAACAAATTCACCTATTACCTTCATTTTTCATCTTTGGATTATCTTTATTTGCATGGTTTGGTTTTAATGATTTTTGGCCAAATGTTATACCATCAAGAGATTGGCCTTGGTTTTTCTTTGCATTTGCATTATTTTCATTATTCATGCCCTTTGATATCCTATTTTTAAGTTCAAGAAGATGGTTAATTATAGTTTTCTGGAGATTAATATTTTCAGGGTTTTATCCCGTTGAATTTAAAGATTTTTCCCTTGGTGATATTCTTTGCAGTTTAACATATACGATGGGTAATTTATCATTCTTCTTTTGTGTTTATGCAACTCATTGGAAAGATGCAGACATTGGAGATCCAGTTTGTGGATCTTCAAGATCTCGATCAATGGGTTTTTTTGCAACTTTACCTTCAATTTGGAGATTTTTACAATGTTTTAGACGTTATTCAGATTCAGGTGATTGGTTTCCTCATTTAGCAAACATGGCAAAATATGGTATCTCAATTGCATATTACGCAATGTTAAGTATATATCGTATAGATAGAACAGAAACAAATAGAGGCGTGTTTATATTATTAGCTACTATGAATTCTGTTCTTAGTGGATTATGGGACATCTTCATGGATTGGTCATTAATGCAAGATAAGACACTATTAAGGAAAACACTTACATTCCCTCGTTGGTTTTATTATTTTGCCATTACAAGTAATACAATTTTAAGATTTCAATGGATTTTTTATGCTTTATTTAATCAACAAATTCAACAAAGTGCAATGACTAGTTTTTTCGTTGGGATTGCTGAAATAATAAGAAGGTTTATTTGGTTGATTATTAGAATGGAAAATGAACATATCGCTAACATTCAATCATATAGAGCATCAAGAGAGGTTAGATTACCTTATGAAACAATAATTAGAGACGGGTCCATCAATATGTCTAGAACTCCATCAACTATCACAATCCGTCGTAATGATATTGAATCAAATGTTGGAGATGATTCAGGTAATGTTGTATCATCTGGTGTTGAAAGAAGAAACCCGATTTTAAATTCATCTGTTTTTCAAAATGTTACAAAAGCTATTGTTAATGCTCATGCTAAAGATTTTCAACGTCGTAAAACTGGTACGACACAGGATGAAATGGATCATGGTGGAAGTTCAGATGAGGATAATAGTGATGATGAAAATTCAATGATTACTACAAATGAATGATGTGATCATTTGATAAGTGGCTAATTTTTGCTTTAAATATTCTATAATTGTGTTTTATTTATTTTCGATATCACATTATACTAGTGACGATTATATTGATAATAAATACAGAATAAATAACTATTTGCTGTAAAGTTTTGAATTTAAGTTTTATACATCTTTAATAACCTTGAACTTTTGCATAATTTGGTGGATAAACTCTCTTATAAATGATTTTAGTTAACCAAATTGGTAAAATTGAAGTTGAAACAATAACAATTAATTGCCAAAAGAAACTTATTGAAGTCATGAATCCTAAATCAAAATATTCTGATAAAAATGGTACTGATCCAACATATAATAATAATGTAAATATCAGTGAAAAAATCATTGTGTTATTCCATGTATGAGTTTCAATACCAACCATTGTTAATTCATTAATTATTAATCCTGTAAAACATAATGCAACCATTTTGGTAAAATCTTCAGTTTTAATACTTGTAAATGCTTGAGAAAACAATTGAATAACTGATCCTTGATATAATGAAACTGCAACCCAAACGAAAAATGTGATATAACTTAACGATTTACCTGATGTTAATTCGTGATATAATTCAGGAAACACAAAACAAACTTCCCTTTCAACGTCATAATCAAATACAAGGGCAAAAACTGGCATCATTGTGAAACATGTAGCATAACCAACCATTAAAAAGCCTGTGATCAATGCAATTGGTTCATATGATGATGTGATTGAAAAAATAGCCTGTGCAACAGAAATCAGTAAACCTCTATGAATGACGAATTGTCCTAATTTAGCTGATCTTTTATAACTATTTCTACCATGCCATAATAACAATGTAGTTAAATGACAAAACTGAGTGATTGAAAAATCTGCAGCTAATGAAGCTTGTTTACCTTCTTTACCGACAATACCAACACCAACATCTGCACATTGAATCATACTAACATCATTACCACCATCACCAATACAACAAACCCTTTTATTGGTAATTTCACGAATCAATAACGCAACATCTGCTTTCTGTTGAGGTGTACAACGACAAGCAATAACACAAGGTAAATGGACAACAACATCAAAAAATTCATTTTTGAAATGTTTTAAATAAAAACTTAATGATTCACCATCTATTAAAAGACATGATTGTTTGTTAACTTTTAGATAATCCAGGGTATTTAATGCATTTTCCTTTCTTGATAATTTTGTAATAGTATGAACGTATTGACCTCTTGAAATTAATCTTGCACTAACAGAAACACATCTTGCAGTTTCAACTTTATCACCAGTTAACATCCAAATTTTAATACCTGCATTTCTTAATAATTCAATTGATGATTTTACATTATCTTGTAATTTATCTTCAACACCAGTTAAACCTAATAACTCTAAATCAGTTTCTAAATGAGTTTGAATAACTGATTGCATTGCAGAATCTCTGTTCATCATAGATGCTGATGCTTCTTGATATTTAGCTTTGAATAATTCGTATGATTTTGTGGTTAATCTATTTCTTGCAATGACTAAAGTTCTTAAACCTTCCCTTGCCATGTTATTTGTTTCTTCTTCTAACCAATCATTAGCTTGAACGATTGATTTCATAACACTGTCAGCACCTTTTTCTAAGAACCAAACTTCATCCTTTTGTAAATCTTTGATAATTATACCCATTCTTTTGGTGTCTGAATTAAATGGGAAAACTTGCAAAATTTCATAATTTAAATATTGTCCAGTAGAGTTGTGAATTAATGTAATATTATGACGATCTCTTTTAAATAATGATAATCCAGCTAATTCAGTGAATTTGACGATTGCAATTTCATCAGGAGATGCAGCTTGGTACGTGATAGAGCCATACTCCAGAGTAGGTGTAACGTTATGACAAAGAGCTAAAGTTGTAACTAAATCAACAACTCTATTACCCATGTCTCTTTTATTAACAATAGTAACTTTTCTTTTATTCGAAGAGTCATTAGAAAAGATGTCATTGACATAACCTTCAACAAGATCCATGGTGTCGCCGGCATATGAAACTGTACCAAGATGTAATTTTTTCAATTCCATATCATTTTGAGTTAAAGTACCTGTTTTATCAGATAGTAAATATTCAATTCTACCTAAATCTTCAGGGATGGTACTTGTTCTAACAATAGTTTCTTTAATGGTATCATCATGTTCAATTTGATATGAATAAACAGATTTAGCTAAATCTAAGTTAACTCTTAAAGAAACAGGAATGATTGTTGAAAATAAAATTAAAAATCTCATAACATCAACGTACCAATCAGATTTGAATCCATTAATTGCGACTAAGATAAATGATAATAAAAACACACAAACACATAGAATTTTAGATAATTTATTGATTTCTAGTTCTAACAATCCTGTTTTTACACCAGATTTAGTTGTGTTCATTGCTTGTCTTGTATCAGTACCAGTATAAATGACACATGCAATAGCAGTACCAGATGCTAAAACTGTGTTTGCCCATAATGTATGATCTATAGTTAAACCAATTTCAGTTCCGTCATAGTTTAATTTACCTAAAAATGAATGAATTGATTTATTCGGAGGTGAAGCGACAATATTAACATTATTCAAATCTTCTAAGGATAAATTTTGAGTTAAATGAGATGCAATTCTTAATTTCCAATCAGTTTCACCATCTAATTGATCTGTTTTGATAAAAGATTCACCAGAATTTTCACTTGATTGCAAAATAATCATATCAGCAGGGATTCTAACATCTTTATGTAATTTAACTAAATCACCTACTTTTAAATCTTTACTTGGAACCATTTTAGTTTGACCAATGACTTCATATAATTCATTATTAGCTTCAGAATCTCTTCTTCTTCTTTGAATATCATCAATTGCTTCTTTACTCATTGTGACAATCAAAACAAATGCCAATGGGACAATATATGAAGATAAATAACCTATTCTTAAGGCAGGTATAGATTGTGATAATGCAACTAATAAAAAATATAAATTGAAGAAAAACTTGAATTGTTCATAAAGAATTAAAGGAATGAATGAGATTGGATTATATTTTGCATTTGAAATTGCATTTGAAGCATAATGACTATTATTACCACCTGGTAAATTAGGGAATATTGATCTTTCTAAATTCTTTTCAGTCAGTCTAACATTACTGTTATTGAATTTTGAATTTTGAAATACAGAGCTAAATTTAGACCATGCTGAACCTCTTGACCCACTAACCGAATTACTATTGATAAGTGGAGATTCATCATCACCAAACATGCCATCGAACGAATCCTTTCTTGAATTTTGTTGAATATTGGATAAAGAATGCATAGCTATACCGTTTGGATCCGAATTTAATGATAAATTATTACTTTCTTTATCTTGATTATCACTAATGAAAGGATTAACACTATTTTCAATGTTATTTAAAGCAGCTTCTAGAGAGTCGTCAAAGTTTAAATCAAATGAAGAAACACTTGATTGGTGACGGTTTGGTAATGATCCAATTTTGGATAATGAAGACATTTAGACCTAACAAATGGGATCACCTGGAGAAATAGGCACAGTTGATTATGGGTATTAAATGAAAATGGAAAACGCCTGCAAAAAACTTGAGTTCGTTAACAGCCGGAGCTTGGATCCTATCAGTTCCTCAATGATGATTGGTATGCAAGTGGAAGGGGATCACAATTGAAAGTTATTGATTTTATAACTGCTATCTCGAAACAACCGCCAAAACTAAAATATGAAAAAGGTGATGTTGAGATGACTGTACTTCTAAGTAGACCAGTGAGCAATGAGCAATCAATTAGGCAATTCTGTGAAACAGCTGCTCCCGTTCTAAAATATATTTCGTGTAGTGTAATGAATTTATATTGTTTATATGTCTAATTGCACACATAATTTGTTGATTTTGTAGACCGATTTTGGCCCGGGCACACATTATATAACACTACCTAGTTAATATAATAATAATTGTCACTACCTAATTAATATAATAATTACAATTATTATACCACTGCCTACTAGGTCTACAGTCTGCTAATAAAACTACTACAAACATCCAAATGTAAAGCGTTCATTTAACCTAAAGATTGTGAAGTTGATCTAAGCTTTGTTTTTGGCAGCTTGTTCTTTGACAACTCTTTTGACGATTTTTTGTTCTTCGATTAAGAAAGCTCTGACGATTCTTTCTTTAACACAGTTACCACATCTTGAACCACCGTAAGCTCTTTGGACTTTTTTGTGAGTTTTAGAAATGTTGGCGTATTGTCTTGGTCTTAAACAAGCAACACCTGGTAAGTCAATACCACAGTCACCACATTTTGGTTGGGTACCAGCTTTTTTAACGTGGTGAGCACGTAAAATACCACCTGGGGTTTTAACAACAACAATTTTGTTGGATTTGGTGTTGTCTGTGTTTATTGTTAGTATGTTACTTCTAATAGTTTGAAAAATTTGAGAGAATGTCCCGCAAGTCTAAAGAGCGGAAACTCTGAATGAATGTGGAATTTTGAGTGAGTGCGTATGATTCTCATCACAGAAGTGATGATGAAATGGTGCTGTTATTATTTGACTGAGTTGTATGTGTATCATGATTTTTGTTTCCAATTAAATTATATCTTTTGTGACGATATTTCTTCGAGAGTCATAGACTCTATGAATAACTCTTCTTCAATCAAACAATAATGATATCATACATTCACGGAATTCTATTTGATATGATGGTATCACTTCAAACACACATATTTCAATAAAGATCTTGAGTTTACTAGAAACTGAATAATATTATAATGGTTCCTTCTCTCGCTAATTTGAATTGAATTACAGTGAAACGGACATGACGGCCTCTATTATGAATGATCTTTTTTTTCTTCTGTGATAATTTTAATGATTATTGATTATTGAATACTTCTTTAACTAATTGAATATTGAATTTACTGAACATAAGCTCATTTGACTCTTTTCTTCTTTCAAACTTGCGGGTTCTCTTTCTCGTGATTAAAACATACATGGATTTCTTCTTCTGTAAGTAACTCTTCCAGCCATTTTGTGTCCTTATTAGTTGATCCTATTCGATGAGTATTGTCTTTCCACATTACTTGTAATTTTTTTTCAGTTTGGATTCCGAGTCTGTTGATGTTTGGATGTCTTGTTATTTTTGAGGGTAGTATTTGGGACTGCCCTAAGAGAAATCACGTGCTTCACATAGGGCTTCGGAAATTGCAATCTTATGTGTCACTTTGAATTCCAGATACTTTCTTACTATTTTACAATTAGTTGACAGATTTATACCTTTTGTACAATAATTGAAGTATTTAGTAGTGTTGTATATCTGACTAGTTCTAAATAAAAATCATCTAGTTTTCAACAGCAATGGCTTCAATTTCAACCTATAATTCATAAAGTTAGTATTAATCTTATTAGAAACAAGCACTATATTTATACATACATCACAACCTAATGGTAAAGCTTTGACAGCAACACATGATCTGGCTGGTTTATGGGTGTTGAAGTATGAGGCGTAGACTTTGTTAAATTCAGCAAAATCATTGATATCAGTTAAGAAAACGTTGACTAGATTGTAAATTGTTAGTAAAACTGTAGAGATAATATAGATCCAAATTTTGATGAATAAAATTTGATTGAGTTGATGAAATATTTAACACTCACTTTTAACAGTTCTATCTAACCCAGATCCAGCTTCTTCTAAGATACTCTTAACGTTTTGAATACATAAATCAGCTTTTTCGGCAATAGTACCTTCGATCTTAACACCTTCTGGGGTTAATGGAACTTGTCCGGAAACGTAGATGAAGTTGTTAGCTTTGATAGCTTGTGAGTAAGACGCAGCAGCTGGTGGAGCGTTTTTAGTGGCAACCTGTGAAAAAAGGTGGTTAAGTTAGTATGATTGGAAATTAATTAAAACCAACGCACACCATGATAGGTGTGGAAGTGCAATTGAGTAGTTAACATACTGGAGTGATGGTGGTTAATGATCTGGAAGACATGACGAATGACTTAGCAATTGGGGTTCTTGATAAACGAGCAAAGGATTGAACAAAAGACATGAGAATGAATAATTAAAATAAAATCTCTCTCCAAGCTGATAAACAAGTTTTCGGGAGAAATATCTCAAAACATAATTCGCGATAAATATGTTCGGCTACAGTACAGTTGACTTACTTGAACTACATTTTATCCTATGATACATGTGCTATTCCTTCATACCTACCGGTCATTTCTATATACAGATGATTCTTGGTGCTATTTAATTCTTTAATCAGCTGATTTAATCCTTTTTTGGCTCATCTGCCGTCACAGTGACACCAGATAATGGTTGTAACGCCTCATATTGTTTACGGAGTTCTTGTTGATGGTCATGTTCTATTTTATTAGCTAGCAGTTTCTTCTTTAACGCTTTCTCCTCCACTCTAAGAGCATCCTTGATTGGTCCTTGATGTAAAGCCTGGATTATAAGTTAGTATAATTCCAAAAACACTGTGGGTCATAAATATAATCAACTTACCTGACGTTCTTCCTCTTGGACTTTGTGCACCCAGACGACGGTGGCTATAGTGGCAACGGTGCTGACAGCTAGTGTGATCTTACTCTTGGTGGACATGAGAGTGTGTGGAATCTACGAGATCTACGAAGGTCTCTCTTATATATAAACGAATTGATTATTTTCCATCCAGCTCCGGTCATGCACGATCAGAACCGAGGTGTCACCCTAACTGCTCATCACACCGTGCGCTCTACTTTTGGATTTGTTATTGTTACAACACTTATTTCGCTTATTCAACGACCTTCTATCACGCTTAGATTTACTACTAGAATCACAGTGAGTACTCACCACCACCTGCCACCACCTTCTATACCATGGACAACGACTAACAACCACCAAAAGAAGGCCATCATCATACAATGGACCACGATCAGTCCCAACCCATTGTCATCCCCGGCCATGACAATGAACAGTCTTCAAATACCACAACAAGTTCATCAGGTGCAAATATTAATACTCAGTTTATGCCTGAGTCCTTTCAAACTGCTCGCACGTTCAAGACTTCACCAGAAGAATACCAATTTTCCTCTTCTGTTAATTCAACTCATTCACAGAACTTCAGCAATTCCTATAATCATCATTTTGTAAACACAGTTAATAATTTAAGAAATCCATTCACTTCTTCATCCCCAACTGCAAACTTCTCTCCAAGAGCAGATCCTCCTAGCTACTCTCAAAGAAACTCAGTTGCAGAAGGTAACAGTTTTAATGCTAATTCAGGATTTATGTCGGGTCCTAGGCCGTCCTTATTAACTTCAAGATTAGCATCATCTTCGTCAACTGCAACCTTTGAAAATCAACAAACAAACTCAAACAGATTACCTCCATCATATGACCAATCAAATACTTATAACAGTAATAGTAACAATAATTTTAAACAACCCCGTGGTAGTCCTCAGGAGGCATTCACAAATACAAATCTTCCAACAAGATCCTCTAATATTGCAATCCAACCACCATCTACATCATCACATTTTAAACAATCTGAATTAGTTAACTCATATACCCCATTTCATAATACTCCAAGTGTTGTGTCATCTTCATATTCATCTGCAAATAACTCAATTCCTACACATTTTCAACAACAACATCAATTTCCAGCAGCTTCTTCATCATTCCCAAATATTACTCCACAGTACACTAAAAATTCAGAACCTACAACCAAATTAAACACAGAGACAGCTGTTCCTATGGATTTTCCCAAAAAGATAGATTATAATGAATTTCAAAAACCTTTGAAACCTCAAACAGAATCACAATCTGGAAAATCTGAAGATAATACCGCTCCAGCTCCAATAAATCAACAAGTACCCCCATCAACTACTTCATCAAGTGATTCCACGCATCTGGATATTGTTAATCATCCAGTTGATGATTTATTAATGATGTTAAGTGCATTGTTACAAAAAATTATTGAAGCTAATGATACTTTACATCCGCATCATTATCATCATGCTTCTAAGTTCCATGATACCAATAAATTCACAGCTAATGTGCTGGCATTTCATGGTAGAAATGTCCCAGCCATTTCAATCCATGCATATCTAAGTAGAATCTTAAAATATTGTCCTGTTACAAATGAAGTATTTTTAACATTATTAGTTTATTTTGATAGAATTGCAAAAAGGGCAAACGTTAATGATAACCCAAATGACCCACATGCTAATGAAGGTGAGGTTGAGGAACAGTTCAGTCATGAAGATAATAATAATAATAATAGAAGTAGTAATAATAATAATGTGAATGACAGTCAATCAAATTCTTCAAATATTTTGGATAACCAATTATTTGTTATGGATAGCTATAATATTCATAGATTGATAATATCTGGTATAACGGTTGCCTCTAAATTTTTCAGTGATATTTTCTATAAGAATTCAAGATATGCTAAAGTTGGTGGATTACCATTAGATGAGTTAAACCATTTAGAATTGCAATTTTTACTGCTTCTTGATTTCAAATTATTGATCCAAATAGAAGAGTTACAAAGATACGCTGACTTGCTACTGAAGTTCTGGAGAAGAGAACAAGCCAAGAAGAAGGGGAAAGAAGAAGAAGACAATACTGGAGAATTATCAGTTAAGGACCAAGATGGAGATGAAGAAGTGAAAGGTTAAACACAGAGACAATATTAAATATAGATATCGTTGATCTTCTCAGTCACAGTCACATCCAATTCAATTCGTTCGTTGTTAAAATACAAATTAGATCTTTTATATTTCAAATCTTTTATATTTTAATCTCATTTTTGTCACTTATAGAAATTCATTGTTGACGTGTATTTCAGAATCTCGGAGTTTCCCATGTGAAAATTCCGGTCGATGCACGTGACTCCCGCTTTAATTTTCTTCTTCAAAATGAGTCAAACTTGAACAATTTCAGATGAACACAAACACTACAAATTATCGCACTATAAAATGGATTTAGTTAACCACTTGAACGACAGATTATTATTCGCAGTCCCAAAGAGTATGGATATCCATTTTGAACTCTTTTATTCTCATTGAATTTGAGGTTTCTTTAACTATTTTTTAATCATTTAGTGAATAAAGTACTAACATATTATCAATCAAGAGGGTAGACTTTATGAAAAAGCTATTCAATTATTAAAAGGTTCAGATGTTGAATTCCACCGTTCAAACAGACTAGATATCGCGCTGTCTACTAACTTACCAATTGCTTTAATCTTTTTACCAGCTGCTGATATCCCAACTTTCGTTGGAGAAGGTAGATGTGATTTAGGTATCACTGGTGTTGATCAAGTTGTTGAATCTGAAGTTGATGTTGACTTAGCATTAGATTTGAAATTTGGTAAATGTAAATTACAAGTCCAAGTTCCAAAAGACGGTGATATTAAAGATCCAAAACAATTAATTGGTAAAAATGTCGTCAGTTCATTCACTAATTTAACAACTAGATTCTTTGAAAATTTAGAAGGTGTTGAAAGAGGTCAACCTTTGAAAACCAAAATCAAATACGTTGGTGGTTCTGTTGAAGCTTCTTGTGCTTTAGGTGTCGGTGATGCTATTGTTGATTTAGTTGAAAGTGGTGAAACTATGAGAGCTGCAGGTTTAGTTGCTATTGAAACTGTTATTGATACTTCAGCTTACTTAATTCAATCCAAGAAACCATCATCAGATCCAGTTATTATTGAAAAGATTAAAAGTAGAATTGAAGGTGTTTTAGCAGCACAAAGATTTGTTTTATGTACTTATAACGCACCAAGAGAAAGTTTGAGTCAGTTATTAGAAGTTACTCCAGGTAGAAGAGCCCCAACTGTTTCACCAATTGATGACGATGGTTGGGTTGCTGTCTCTTCTATGATCGAAAGAGCTTCCAAGGGTGATATTTTAGATAAATTGAAAGCCTTAGGTGCATCTGATATTTTAGTTGTTGAAATTTCTAATTGTCGTGTTTAAAGTATAGAGCGAATTGTTGTTTATGATTTGAATTGAGTAGTGTGGATAATGATATACATAAAAAGATAGTTAGAAGTCATTATAATAGATAGTAGATCAAGATATTTGTGGAGTAAGTTAATAATCAGTAAGACTTCACAAACTTTTGTTGAAAGGAGTGACATTCTGTTATCAATCAAGTCAGTGGTTTGTGATTCTACAGATTTATGAATTGTTTCAGACTTCATAATTACACACCTCGCTCATAGTAAATTGTACATGAATCCAATACTTGCTATATATTGTATTTGTTCAAAGAATCTCGTTAACCGAAATCCGTTCAGATTTAGATCGCATCGACTTTTTAATCTTTATAATGGTGTTTTTGGAGAGTTTATTCTTCTTTGCTCTTGAATGTTTGAATTTAAGCAGAGACTAATCATATCGTAATGGCAGATAACTACAGTCTGGGCTCAATCAAGATCAATAACATAGATACCACAGGCTTCAATCAAAATGAAGTTCAAAATCTAGAAAAGATAAGGTCAAAATTAGGAAGTTCATCAATTCACACACAAAAGAACCTCGAGGATAGGCTTGTAGCATTGAATCTATTTGATGACCATAATGATAGTGATAACTTAATGTATGCTGCTGATGCTGATATGGAATTTCCAGAAGGTGGTAAGGGCGGTTATTTAGCTGTTTTTGGTTCTTTTACATGTTTAACTTTTACTTATGGCTTATTTAACAGTTTGGGGGTGATTGAAACTCATCTCTCTGAGAATCAATTAGTCGATGTGAGTGCATCTACTATCTCATGGATCTTTTCAATCATGTTATTTATTAATTTTGTAACATTAGTCTTTTCAGGTTTATATTTTGATAGAAATGGTTCAAGAGTCTTAATTATATCAGGATGGTTATTAACGGTTGCTGGATTGCTAGGGACTGCTAACTCAACAAAAGTATGGCATTTTATCCTAAGTTTTAGTGTCCTGATTGGTGTTGGCGGTGGCCTACTTATTTCTCCTGCGTTTGGATGTATTGCTCAATATTTCAACAAAAAGAGAGGGTTCATGACTTCCTTAGCAACTACTGGTGGTTCAATCGGTGGTATAATATTTCCATTGATGTTAAGAAAGTTGTACGTTGAGATTGGATTCACTTGGGCAATGAGAGTATGTGCATTATTTGCAAGTTTCTGTTATGCTTTCTCCGTCATATTTTTAAAAGAAAGACTTCCAAAGCAGAAAAGAGATGATTTAACAATCATACAAAAAGCTTTAAGTTATCGTGGTGCGGTTGATTTCAAAGGTTTGAAAGATTGGAGATTTGTATTTGTGGTTTTAGGCTGCACTTTAGGTGAATGTGCTTCTTTTGTCATTGCAACTTATTTAGGTTCTTACGCTAGGGCTCAAGGACAAAGTTTATCTACTTCATACTTATTGTTCTCAGTGAATCAAGCTTGTGCAATTCCTGGTCGTTGGGTAACTGGTTGGTTAAGTGATAAATATGGAAGATTTAACGTCATGATATTTTCTTTATTTGTTTGTGGATTATTACCATATATTATTCTTTTACCAGCAGGAAAAAACAGAGGTGCTATATTTGCATTCGCTGGTCTTTACGGTTGCTTCAGTGGCTCTTTGTTCTCATTGTTACCTGTTTGCTGTGGTCAGATCTCTAAAACTGAAGAGTTTGGAAGACGTTACGGTACGATGTATTCTGTTGTTTCTATCGGTACACTAGCTGCACTTCCAATTGCTGGTGTCATTATTAAAAGTGGATCATCTGCTAGTTATATCGCATGTATGGCTTATTATGGTGGGACAATGATGTTTGCTGGTTCTGCTTGTTATACCATTTCTAAAATATTTTGTGTTGGTCCTCATCCTTTTGCAAAGTTTTAATATTTTAAATGGTATTAGTTTCCAGTTTAGATGTTATGAACTCTTGAGTGGTTCATGGATTCATTAAATATTTATTTATGTATACATATATGGTTGTTGGTGCCTCTTTTAACTCATATCTACTACAAACAATATTAATATTTTTAATAATGACATAGTCTGAACAATATATAAAATTCATGAAAATGAATGGAAATTATTGAAATAATATCTAACCGAGTCAGAAAAATTCTTTCAATTCGAGAAGAAACCAGAATAGCCTGAAGAAACAAAACATAATGACTCATTTCAAGTATCAAATCATTCATAGCCATAGATATTTAACTAAGCGAAACAACCAAACAAACAACCGGCTCAGCCATGACTTCAGATCAATTCATATTATATGATGACTCTTACGGGAATCCAACTCCGTTGTTTTTTGCATACATAGTAAAATAAATTTTTACATAGAGCCTTTAGCTCAAAAAGCACAAAATAAAAATTAAATAGTCATACTTGTTGTATACTGAAGATATAGAAATAACAATATGGGTGATTATTTGGATACCAGTAGAACAGCAGTTTATGAACCTGAAGCCAGTTCTTACTTTGAGCCAAGAGTAACAGATCATGTAAGGCCTAGTATACCAGAGGAAGATCTAGTGAAAATCAGATCCAAATTTGAAAACATGTCAATTAAGACAGAAAATAAATTAGATGAAGATAATATCTCTGTTCATTCAAATGCTACAATTGGAAATGATGCAATTAATGATGGTGATTTAATGTGCGCAAAAGATGCACATTTGGACTTTCCAGAAGGTGGTACTGAAGCTTATTTAGTGGTTGTTGGATCATTTATGACACTAGTTTTCTCATTTGGGATGTTCAATAGTCTAGGTGCCATTGAAGCTTATATCTCAGAACACATTTTAATAGAGTATAAATCAGCTACAGTTTCATGGATTTTTTCAATTTTTTTATTCGTCAATTTCTTAACTTTGGTGTTTTCTGGTGTGTATTTTGATAGAAATGGTTCAAGAGGTCTAATAATAGCAGGATGGTTATTGACTGTCGGTGGTATGTTAGGTACCGGTAACTCTACAAAAGTATGGCATTTCATCTTAAGCTTTAGTGTGTTGAATGGTATTGGTGGTGGCTTTATGATTTCACCTGCGTTTGGTTGTGTTGCTCAATATTTCAGTAAAAAAAGAGGGTTTATAACTTCAATTGCTTCTACAGGTGGTTCAATTGGTGGTATTATTCTTCCTTTAATGTTAAGAAAGTTATTTGTGGATATTGGATTTGCATGGTCAATGAGAGTTTGTGCATTATTTGCAACTGTTTGTTATACATTCTCATTATTTCTGTTGAAAGAAAGATTACCAAGACAAGAAAGATCACATTTATCAACATGGGAAAAGGTATGGAGTTATTCCACTGCTGTTGATTTTAAAGGATTCAAAGATACAAGATTCTCAGTCCTTGTTGCAGGTTGTGCACTTGCAGAATCATCAGCATTGATCACAGCTACATATTTAGTATCATATGCAAGATCTCAAGGTCAATCACTTTCCATTTCATTCATATTATTAGCAATTAGCCAATCTTGTGGTGTTCCTGGTCGTTGGATCACTGGATATTTAAGTGATAAATATGGTAGATTTAACGTGATGATTATCACATTATTCATTTCAGCTGTTATTCCATTTGTGATTTTATTACCTGCCGGCTCAAAAGGTTCTGCATTGTTTGTCTTTTCATCATTTTGGGGGTTTTTCACAGGTTCAATTTTTTCATTGTTACCAGTTTGTTGTGGTCAAATTTCAAAGACTGAAGAATTTGGTAGAAGATATGGGACGATGTATGCTGTTGTTGCGTTCATTACATTAGCGGTGATCCCTATCGCTGGTAAATTGATAGGCGATGGTAATGCATCAGATTATACCAATTGTCTTGTTTATTTTGCGGGATCAGTTATGTTTGCTTCTTGTGTTTGTTATGTGGTTTCAAAGTTTCTTTGTGTTGGTAAGGACTTCTTTGTGAAGTTTTAAATGATAATAATCCTAAACTTTATAATGGGTTGGAAGTTTTACTTATTGATTAAATAAAAAGTGATAGATGGCATGGAATGTAGTCATACTGTAATTTCTATAATTGACTTATACAACTATTGATTATAACTTCAATTAATTATACTCAAAAAGAAAATAATGGATTATTGCAGAATTTTGAAATACGAGAAAGAGCAGTAACTTTAACATAGCAAATATGTACATTAATAAATGAGTCGTAAATATCTGTAGCATTGAGATTGTTTTTTGGTCATTATTTTCATTATTTTCATCATATTCATAGATATCATCATTGAATTCTTGAATTTCACCAGTATCATCATATATATCATTATAGAGAATTAAGTTAAAAGACTAAAACACCCGACAGAGTAGCCTAGAGAGATAAATTAAAAGAGAATTGGAAAATTTAACTATTAACAGAATTGATGAAAAAGTAAAATAAAAAAATTAAAACAGTTTTCTTAATTAAAATACAATATCAAATAATATGAAGATCATAATATGCATAAAATTTATCAAATATAACTTTTAAAATCATATACCTAATTATAATCAATCTCTTATTTTTTATTTTGTTATAAAGAATGAAATCCTTTATAGTAATATTGTACATAATTAATCTTCATGTTTAAAATTCATCTAATTAACCATAAAACGAATAAAATTAATTCATTTTGCTTTTTTATCTTATTTTTTTGATCCTGCTAATATAAATTCCAATGACTTTTCAATCCCACTCACACATTTCTCTATTTACTAGTTGTTTTGAATTTTAAAATTATTTTCTCTTCATTTTACCTTCAAAACCTGCTCTCTTTTGTGAGACAACTGGTTTGAATTTTTTCTTTTGCTTTTGTTGCTGTTTACGTTTCAACCCTTTATTATCTTTTCTAATTTGTAAATTTTCTTCTCTTCTTTTAACTTTCATATCAATCATATTTTTAACGTTTTCTTTACGTTCTTTCCATTGAATTTCAGATCTTCTTTTAGTGGCTTCTTGTCTTTTAATTGCTTTCTTTAATAATTTTTCATCATCTTTTATTTTAATACCTTCAGCTTGTGAAATTGATCTATCCCATTTAGCCCTTTCAGCTAATCTTGCTTTCTTTTCATCACTAAAAGTTGCTTCTTTTTCCTTTCTTGCTTCTAGCATTTTTAGATGACCTTTGAAATCTCTATTACTTGGGCCTTTTCTTTTACCATGTCTTTTCAAATCTGTTAAATCTGAATTTGTACCCATTTTATCATCAAACTGAATATTTTGATATAAAACTGCGTCAGTGGAATATTCATCTTTTTCAACTTCACTTTCATTATCACTACTTTCACTTTCAGCATCTTGATCTATTTCATCATCATCATCATCATCATCCTCTTCTTTCTCAAGTTCGGATAATTTTCTCTTTCTTTCAGCTTTTAGTTCAGCTTTTTTACGACGTTCTGCTAAAATTTCTTCTCTAGAAGCTGGAGCACCCGCAGCTTTTGAGCCTGGAGCTTTACGTTTTTCTCTTAATGAATTAATCTTTTCGGCTAATTTTTCTCTTAATTGATTGATTGATTCTTGTTTCTTTTTCTTATCGTCTTCTGATAATTCAACAGATTTAGACTTTTGTCTTCTTTGTTCCTCTTTTGTAATTTCAACTTGATTACCTTCGTCGTCAAACACTAGATTCACATCATCATCTTCGTCTTCATCATCATCTTTTTCTGTATCTTTGATGGATTTATTGTTTGTTTTATTTTGAATGTTTAACCTTTTAGCAGTTGGTACTACAACAGGCACAGCATTCTTAGAGTTTTTAGAAATGACTTGAGCGACCGTTGATATTTTATCTGAAGTTTCAACTTTTGAAGGATCTAATTTAGCTTTTTTAATCTGTCTTGCTTCATCTTTTGATTTCTTTTTAGCTTTCCATTGTTCTGAAGTATCCTCATCATAATAGTATTTAGCGGGGATCAAAGAAAGAAGACCATCGAATGCAGAAGAGTTGCTCTTCAAACGTTCTTCTAAAGCAGAACTCATCTCTCTAATAAATATATAAACTAGTACTAACTGAAATTTTAATAGTGAAATAGAAATTTACTTTTAAGTGAAAATAAAAATAAAAATTTTCGAATCTCATCGGTCCGGGCAGCATTCGAAATTGATGCACGTGAGAGTCATGTGACCTTTGCTTGAGTCCGGGTGACTTTTTTTCATTTTCAACAATTTTTTAAGGAAAACAACCAATTTTATCTGTTTAGATTCATTAAATCTACCACTAAATCCTGAATTATTCGTCATGTCTGGCTCAATTGCTGATTATATTTTGCTTTCTCTGCCTTCTGCGGCCAGTCCAGAATCAGCTGCCACTTCAGACTCCTTTAAATGGCTCACTACTAATCTTTTAGGAGGGAAGACAGAAGTTAATAAAATCTCAATCCCAAATTTTAAAATAGGTACTTTGGACTCATTGGTCTCTGAAAGTGAAGAATTACAGAAAATTGACGATCAACTGGCTGGCTCAGTTAACAAAGTCATTGAAATTTTAGCTAATTTATACGATAATGATAAAACTTTAGTCAATGGTTCAAAGAAAGTTGATGGTAAACCTGTCACAGCTTCATTTGAGAAGTTCCAATGGAAATCAAACAAATTCAGATCTGACAAATCAATTAAGGACTTGATAAATATCATTGCCTCTGAAGCTTTTCAATTGGATAGTGATGTTAAAAATGCTTATAATAACTACACCACTGCTAAATCTAATTTACTTGCAGCTGAAAGAAAACAAACTGGTGATTTATCAGTTAAATCATTACATGACACTGTCCATCAATCAGATTTCGTTCTAAACTCTGAACATTTACAAACTATTTTAGTCGCAGTTCCAAAAAATTTACAAAAGGAGTTCTTGGGCTGTTATGAGAGATTAACTGAAATGGTTGTTCCAAGATCTGCCAACGTAATCGCACGAGATGATGAGTATTACTTATATAACGTTACTCTTTTCAAGAAGTACGTTCCTGAATACAATCATGCTTTAAGAGAAAGAAAATTCATTCCTAGAGATTTTGTCTATTCTGAAGAACTTTTAAATGAACAAAGAAAAGAACATGAGGTTGCAGAACAAACTGAAAACAGACTAAAATCAGAATTGATAAGACTAACCAAGACGGCTTACTCTGATATCATTTCTAATTGGTTCCATTTGAAAACTATCAGAGTCTTTGTTGAAAGTGTTTTAAGATACGGTTTACCACCAGATTTCACCGTCACTTTGATCAAACTACCAAGTTTCAAAGATTTACAACCTGTTAAGAACGAATTGATTCATGAATTTGGTTACTTGGGAGGAAATGCATTTGATGTGGATGCAAAGGGTAAAATCCAAAAGAATTCTTCGTTACACGAATACGCAGCCTTAGTCGACACTGAATATGAGCCTTTTGTCATTTATCACGTTGACGTGAAATGAGTTTTAATTAAAATATACACTGAAATAGAATGGAGAAAATGGGCGTAATTTGTGTAATTTTTATCACAATGAAACTTTTTGTGTCAATTTTGGTCCCCTCGAAGATTTCGCGAGATTTTATTTTTGACCACAAAAGCGATTTTAAACAGATTAAAATTTCACTCAAATCACACATTTTCTGTTCACTTCGATCTCACTCGCTTCACACACTTCAGATGTCCAACCTTTTGAAGAGATCCTCCTCTGAATCACGTCCATCTACTCCCAAAGACCATAATCTCCGAAGATTGACAGATAATAAACCAGATTCACCTGATCTTTGGAGATTATCATTAAAATCATCAACCTCAATCGCCACATCACCACTACCAGGTCGTTCTCCAACCAGTGCAGCTCCTTCGCCTTCAAGAAACCTAAGATCTCCAGGAACTCCTTCTAAAAGACCATCAAATGACAGTAACTCAATCAAAGTCATTGCAAGGTTCAGACCTGAAAATGATATGGAATTAAAGAGAGGCTCAAATTGTATCAAATTCATCAATGATCAAAGCTTAGTATGTAAGGAAGAGACATATACATTTGATAAAGTCTTTAACTCAAGCTCTTCCCAGTTAGATGTGTTTAAATTCTCAGTGAATCAAACTGTTGATGATTTATTCGAAGGTTATAATGGTACAGTTTTAGCTTATGGACAAACAGGTTCAGGTAAATCATATACCATGATGGGTTCCAACATTGAAGATGATGAATCAAAAGGTTTGATTCCGAGAATAGCAGATGTATTGTTTGATAGAATTTCAAAAGGTGATATTGATACTGAATATACTTTAAGTGCTTCATATATGGAAATTTATCTTGAGCAGATTAAAGATTTAATCAATACAAATTCAACAAATTTATCAATTTACGAAGATCCGATACAAGGGATTGCGGTCAAAGGGTTATCGAAAGTCTATGTGAGCTCACGTGAAGAACTATATAATGTTTTAAATAAAGGTGATGAATATAGAACAAAGGCATCAACTGAAATGAATGAAGAATCATCAAGGTCTCATGCAATTTTCCAAGTTAATTTGAATCAAGAAAATCCTAAATTTGGTATAAAAAGATCAAAACTATTTCTAGTTGATTTGGCAGGTAGTGAAAAGATTCAAAAGACTGGTGTCAGTGGAATTAATTTAGAAGAAGCTAAAAAAATTAATAGTTCTTTAAGTTCTTTAGGTAATGTTATCAACGCATTAACAGACTCTAAGAATACACATATCCCATATAGACATTCAAAATTGACAAGAATTTTACAGGAATCATTAGGTGGTAATTCAAGAACTAGTTTAATTATTAATTGTTCACCATCTAGTTTTAATGAATTAGAAACTATTTCAACTTTAAGATTTGGTACAAGGGCTAAGAAGATAAAAAATAAAGCTCATGTTAATAACGATCCAACTCAATTAGATTTATTAGCTCAAATTAATCAATTAAAAAAAATTAATCAAGAACAGGATTTAAAGAATCAAGAAATGATGTATGAATTAGAATTATGGAAATCTGGTCTTTATAAATATCAAGAAGAAAATGAAGAGGGAGAAGGCATACTGGAAGAAGACGACAAAGATGAAGTAATAGAGGAAACTGCACCACAATCAGGTTCAGATACATCAACTACAACAGAAAGGGATTTATTATTATCAAAAGAAGCAGAATTAAGAATTAATCATTTAAATAATAGAGTTAGTAGATTATCACAAATATTAACAAAGATTCCAAACCTAAATCATGAAGATAGTGCTATTGAAATACAAAAAAAATTCATTGATTCTCAAAATTTAAATAAAGAACTGATGGAAGATATTCAAACTGAATGTAATAAAAATGTTGAGTTACAATTAAAATTAGAGGATATTAAAGATAAAAAACAAAAGACTAATTCTGATAAACAATTTGCGCTGGAATTCACACTAGAACAATTCACTATTAAATTAGATGAATTAGAATCACAAAATAATTTATTAAGAAAAGAAATAACAACAATTAAAAAAATTTCTGAAACAAGAAATGAAAGAATTTTAACATTAGAATCAATGATTAAATCATATAGAGATCAAATTGAAATAAAATATCCTAGTACATCATCAATTTCAAATCCATCTTTAACAACTTCACCAATTGAGGAAAGTTTCTTTTCACAACTTAGGAATCCCTTTCTTGCATTTAAAAAATCAAATAATAGTAACTATCATCAATCAATTAATGATAATAATAATTCAGAGCATAATACCAAAACTAATAAAAGATTGGCTGATTTTGAAATTAACAATCAATTCATTGATATTAATCATTTTAACGTTAGAGATGATGGAACTGAGAAAAATCAAGAAATTAAATACAATAATGATAATTATAATCGTATTAATTCCAATAATGATTATACAAACAACAAAAATATGAGCTCAAAATCAACTAATAATACCGATCATTTAAAAACTGGCTTGAACTTACATATAGTTAAACCATTAAGAGGCGGTTCCACTAGTGCAACAACGACATGAAAATAATACATAATGACCTAATACATGAAAATAATGTAGATCACAATCATTTTTTAAATTATATAATTACTGTATTGATTTATCATTACCAATGAATTGGTTAATTATTATATGTTTGTGTAAGTTTAAAGTTATCATGATTATTTATATGTGAGTTTCATTCATTATTCTTTTTACGTTTGTTTATTTTTCATTACTTCATAATATTTTATTTCTTTTGGATTTATTCTTGATCTCTCATTTTTAGTCAAATGCTTTAAAAATGAATCTGTGATCTTTATCTCCAACTGTTAGTTTATATTTTTCTATTTTAATTCATTTTATTTCTCAAATGCAAGTTCCCCATTTTTCAAAGCTAATACATCTCTTACATCAGTGGTATACCTTAATGAATTCAATAATGGAATCAAATTCAATAAATCTGCATCACTTGGATCATTTATCCAACCTTCCACTATGACTGCATTAGATTCATGTAATGCATAACTTATGGGTGAATTATCCACTATTATCACATTATTTAAATTCTTATCAACTGTTGATAAATCCTTAATATATCCTTGGCCTTGTCTTAATGTGCAATGATCTCTATAATAACGTTGTTTGAAGAATTTTCTTTCTGTTTCTAACCAATCAATTACAGGATCTGCATATTCTTTAACACTTGCTGTGAATAAAACTAAATCAAACCATTTGGAAACTTGTTTCAAAAATAAATCACAATATGGTCTCTTGTAAACGTAATATAACGTAGGTACTTTATTTTGAGACCTAACTTCAACCATATGCCCTGAACCTACTGAAATTCTTGTCCCTCTTGATATTGAATGGATTAAAGTTTCATCAAGATCTAATATTAATGTTTTCTTTGAAGAAGAGTTTATTAAAGACATTGGGAAGACAGTTTTAGGAAATGCCAAATATGTTCTTTGATTATTATTAGTTGGATCAAGGATTAATTTTGAAATAGTGTTTGAATTTGTTGATTTAACGTTATCCGTATTGAAAATAGATGATGATGATGTTGGTGATTTAACATCAGATTGCATTATCAAAAATGAATCTGATTCGATTTCATCAGTCTCTAAAATTGTTGAATGTAGATTCTTAGAATTTAATAAAGATGAAGTTGATGCTATTGATAAATCATTCGAAATGACATGTGATGATGGGGAGTTCGATTTCGATGGAGATGATGGTTCATCGTATGGTTCTTTCATATCTAAGTCGTCTTCTTCATTGACTAGTTGTGTAGGTAGATCATCAACATTGACCACTGGTTTCCTTTCTAATAAATATAGTGGAAATGTGATTATGAACCAAATGTACAGGATTGGTTTAACTATTAATAAGTTGGGTATAAACATGATGATTGATAATAAATATGTGAAAGATAACCTCGAGTGTTGTTTCTTAGAATCCCCTGGTTCGTTTTTATTATTTGAAATGTCATCATCATCTTCTTCTTCTTCTTCCTCTTCTTCTTCTTCTTCATCATAAGCTAATACTTCAGTTGAATCTATATTTATGTCACTTTTGTTGCTATTTTGTTGTTTTTTTCTGAATTTCAAGGCATTCTCAGCCTTATGAGCCAAATATGAGATTGAATTCATGATTAGTGGGAGCAATTGCAGTTAAAACCCACTTCAATTACGAATAAAAGCACCAATTAAAAGTAAATTTTAGAAACCCAACGTGAAGTTTAAATTTTGGCTCAACAAAAACAAAAATAAATAAAAAAGACTAATTATCCAAATCCGGTAATTACTTAAAATAGAAAGATTCAACCACGTGAACTTCGGCGTTTCTCGGCTTTAGTTTTCGGTTTTTCTCCACAAAAAAGTCGATTTTTGACACAAAAAAAAAAGTTTTTTTTCAGCCGAGGCGAATCTTCAAATTTGGAGAATTAATAATTTGTATTTTTGTATTTAAGCCGGAAAGAATTCCTCTGAATTTTGTTCTTTTGTTCTTTTATCCACTACAAAAATACTCACAATGGTCAGATTAAACGTCAACGGCAAAGTAGTCGTCATCACTGGGGGCTCAAGAGGTCTAGGTCTCAATTGTGCTGAAGTCTTATTGAAAAATGGGGCTAAATCAATCTATATAACTTCAAGAAAATCGAAAGCAGTTGAAGAGACGGTTCAATATTTAAGAAATTTAACTAAACAGTACAATCCAAGCTGCACAGTTGATGGGATCGGTGCTGATGTCTCTAATGGTGAGGGTGTCACTAAATTCTTCAAATTTGTTGCTTCAAAGGAATCTAAAGTCGATATATTAATTGCTAATGCAGGTGCTTCATGGGGTGAAGGTTTAACAACACATCCAGAATCCGCATTTGATAAAGTCATGGACTTAAACGTCAAGGGTGTCTTTTTAACCATTCAAGCTTTTTATCCATTGTTGAAAGAAGCAGGTACGAGGGATTATTCATCAAGAGTATTAATTACCGGTTCTGTTGCTGGTATTAACGTTAATTCATTAGAGTCTGGTACTTATGGTTATTATGCATCAAAGGCAGGTGTTGCTCATATGGGTAAAGCATTATCTTTGGAATTAGGACCGCAAAATATAAATGTTAATATTATTGCTCCTGGGTTTTTCCCAACTAAAATGTCTAATGGTTTATTGGATAAATATGGTGAATCGATGATTAAAGATAATCCAAAACAAAGATTGGGAACTCCACAAGACATCGAGAATGTTGTTTTGTTCTTCTCTGCCAAAGAATCAGATTATATTAATGGTGCTGTTATTCCGATTGATGGTGGTCACAATGTTGGTAATGCTACAGGAGTTAAATTATAATACTACAAATTATATTGAATTGTTGATGTCTATATTTCATGTATTTGAGTACCTTTTTTTGTATTTCGTTAATTCGTTATATGTTTTTTTCTTCTTCTTAGTTTATTGAATTATTCATTGTTAACATTTGTTGAATTAACTGGTTTCAAAAAATCTCTAATTGCATTAGTAAAAAAGCTTGAACCAGGTAACATTGCATCATTACTATTAATATTATCTTCATTATTATTATCATTATTATTATTGTTATTATTTTCAGTTAAATCTGGATTTTTCATATGTTTTAAAGTTCTATTAAGATTTAAGAAATCAACTTCATCATTATCTTCTTCGTCTTCATCAGAAGATTCATATTCTATATTTGCCAAATATTCATCAATATTATTTAAGAATTGTTGTGGAAATGTTAAAGTTCTTTTATTATTATCATCCTTTTGATCATTTGGAATTGATTCTTTGGCTAGTTCATTCAAATTTGAAGATGAACCTGAATTTGAATTAATACTATTGAATTCATTGATCAGATAATTCGTGTTCAAACGATTTGAATTCATCATTGATATGTTTCTTAAATCTCTTATATTCTTTCTATTTTTATTATTAGTCAATGATATATCACTTTCATAATCACTTTCTTCAGGTTTAATTAATTTTTTTTGAAATGTGTTATAACTTTTACAATTATCACACTTCAAACCTAACACATGATATGGACATGATGATTTTGCATTACAATCATTACAAGATATGATACAAGTCCATTTATCATATGGTTCTGGTAATGGATGTAATGAAATTTCCATATCTAAAACTCTAAATTGTGCTTCCATGTTTAATATAGTTTTATGGCACGTTGGACATTTATAAGAGTGTTTTGAATGATCTTCGTAACAACTTTGATGGATTGCATGACCACAAGACATGAAAACAACTGGTTTTGTAGAGGTGAACATAAATTCACCACAAATTGGGCAATCTGATTGTGTTGCTCTTTCAATACATTTATGATCATCTTGTAATTCAATTGACAAACAAGCATTACAGCCATTACAATGGAAAAAATCTTGTCCTAAACCTAAACCTAATCGACAGATCCCACATCCGTCACAATGATAAATGTCTTTATTATCATCATTATCATATAATTTACATTTTGAACAATAATAAAATGCAAATCTAATATCACAAAATTCACAAAATTCACTTGGTAATTGAGTTCCAAAACAGTTCATACACATTATATGTTTTGTTTCTTCTCTTTTCATCTTATGTGTTGTTATTGATTCATCATGACAAAATGGGCATGCATACCATTTCTTGCATTTTGAACATTCCATTTTACAATTTTTTTGATAATGTGGACAGCCCATTGATTGTTCCTCATCATCATGATATGTTGCAACTTTATCTTCGTCATGAACAATAACTGATTCATCAATATCTTCTTCCTCTTCTTCTTCTTCCCCTTCTTCTTCTTCTTCGTTAATATTTTCATCACTCACTTCATCTTCTTCATCATCAATATCTTCATCTTCATCTTCATTTTTTGAAACTTTTTCAGTTGAAATCTTGAAAACTTCATCTCCATTTTCATCAACAAATTTAACATTATTATAAAATGTACCCATCATTAATTTTTGAACTAATCTGTTTTTTTCATCTTCATTAATTGATAATTTTCTAATTCTAATAATTCTTTTTCTTAATAATGATTCATTTTGTTTATCATCTTTAGAGACTAAAGTCAGCTCATCAGCTTCTGAGTTAGTGACTTGATCATCCTCGGTATCAATCTTAAAACCTCTTTTAGCACCAATCTTCTTCATTTTTCTAAATCGATGAACTTCTTTAGTTTGTGGAATAATAACTTGATCCAGTAACATTGGGACTTCTTTTGGTTCAGCTGCAGGCTGAATGACTTTTGGCTCATAATCTTCATTATTATTGGCACCTTCATCTTCACTATCGGTATCGACACTATTTTGAATGGTATCATTAATTGAACTTTCCAATAATGTTCTTATAGTCTGAAATCTATCTAATGCAGATTGTAAAGAAAATCCTGATTTCAAATCATCGATTAAATTGGAAAGTTGTTCCCTTCTTGAGATATTATGAGATGATAATTCTTTAATCTCATCACCATTAACATCGTTATTACTGATTATTTCCTTTTGTGAACTTATAGATGTTGTGGTCATAGGACGAGGCCAGAGATTAGATAGTGAGATCCCTCTTAGTGAGCCAATGGCATTTAGATCATTAGTGAATGAATTTTCTGAATCTGATCCAGATTCTTCGATGTCTGAATCATTTGAGTAATTATAATCGTCTTTGAGTGTATTAAGACCCCCAGATTTGATATTTGACCCCATTTCTTCTGGATTTCTGGATTCCGATTCTTCTGGTGTTATTTATGGTGTCTCTTAGAGCCAGTTGGTGATGACTGCGGTGATAATCCAGTTTCAATCAGTAAATCACTGAAAATTAAATCAAAAAAGTTAAAAAGTTTTGGATTTTTCTTTATTTTTATGCCAGCAAATTTCTGAGTTCCGGCTCTTATCACGTGATCTGAAGCCGGAACTCAGAAATTTAAAGGAATTTCAAGTAAAAAAAACACATGACAAACACAAAAACTAGCACGAAGTTCAAAGAAATTTATCATCAAAAAATGGCCTTAAAGATCACAAGTTTCCTCAATTTTGAAGGATTGAAAGAAGATTTCAAATCAAAGAACTTCAGGTATGTTTTTCCCCGTTCTTTCTGTGGTTTCAAAGTCGATAAATCAAGTTTTATTCGATTACCACCGTTTACTAGATTGTGAATATTTATACTAACTCTTGCTAATCCCAGTGTTTATGGTCAATGGTGAGTCTGACTTCTTCATAGCTAGAATTTAGAGGTCTAATAACCCATTCGTGTTTGTTACTAACAATTACCTTTATTATCAGGAATGGCATCTTATGTATTATATTATGTCTTGCTTTAGGTATAGCCAATATTTTCCATTTCAGTACAGTTATAATCTTCTCAATCATTTGCATGTGAGTATATATTTGAATATGTGAACTAATTGGCTATTGGAAATGGATTACTAACTTTATGCTCAAAGTGTTCAAGGTTTAATTTTAATCTTTGTTGAAATTCCATTCTTATTAAAGATATGTCCATTAAGTGAAAATTTCAATGAATTCATCAAAAAATTCAATCAAAATTGGCCAAGGGCTGCTTTCTATTTAGCAATGTCTGCTCTTCAATTCTTATCATTAATCGTTCAAACCACTTCATTATTAGTCCCAGCAATTTTCTTATTATTTAGTTCATTTTTCTATGCTTGTGCTGCAATTAAACATCAAAAATTCCAAAATAGTTCAGGAATCGTCGCAACTGGTGAAAATTTCCCAACTGGTGATGTTGTTAGAGAAATCTTATAATCATCTTATACAACATCCATGATATTAATAGACATTGGAAAATTTCTTTAAATTCTTCTTTATTTACAATTTAATAATATACCTCTTCTTAATACAATACTACTGTAATTAACTCATAAGAAATAAACAATATTCTTAAAATAATAAGTATATATAATATGTAAAACATAATAAATAAAGTGATGATGTTGAAAAATAATAACATGAACAGGGAAAACTAACAACAATTCTATAAATAATGAGTAAAAACTCACAACTTGAACGTCCTCGAGACTTAAAGGGTCAGAAACATGAATATAAAGAATGAATAACGATTGAATAAAGCCAACAAATTAAACCCAATTTAAATAAAATAAATAACCATATAACAACTATTACATTCCTAAATATCACATTTATGTATCTTTCTTAAATGAGCTTTCAAATTATCAGGTCTATTAAACCTTTTCCCACAATCAGGTTGATCACAAACAAAAGGTTTTTCAGAAGAATGAGATCTCATATGACGTTTAACATGTTCAGGTCTTTGAAAAGCAGCATTACATAAAGGACAAGTATGTACTTTCTTTGGAGGTTTACCCATTCTAATCAATTCTTCATTTGTTTGCATTATTGAAGATGCTTGATATGATTTATTATAATTTTTTTTACGTGGTTCTAAAATATCATAATGATTTATCTCTGGAGGTGCAATTATTGATGATAGATTTATTGATGAATGAGATCTTGAGATTAGTGGTTTTGATAAACTTACTGTTCTTGATCCAGCTCCAGTGGTGGTTATAGTGACTACTCCATTTGATGATAGTGAATTTGATGATGATGAGCTTGATAATGTGTTGTAATCTTCTGGAATTTGATCCATTATTGATTGATCTTCATTGATCGTATTGTTGTAATTATTCATCATTTGTTGATCAAATTGTGGATATTGTGGTTGTAATTGTGAGTCTTGTTGATGATAATGAGGATGCAATTGGGGAGGGTTTTCAGATGTTAACGTGTCTGATAAATAACGTTGTGATGAAGATAATGATAATGCTCTTTGTAATTGTTGTTGATGGAAATCAATTTGATTTGTGAATTTATGATGTTGATCAATAACAGTCCCATCTGCTAAATAACCAGAACTATGACTATTCTTCAATCTTGGGTCATCTGAATTCATCAACATATTAGGAGAAATAGAATTAAATGAATCATACTTTTGGATTGCTGCAGGTGTAGACAATGGAGTTTGAGATGGTGAATCATTGAAATTTGATTGTTGATTCTGTTGAGTTAACGGTGATAAAAATGAAGGTGGAGTATAAAATGGATTAGTACCATTAGCAGCAGGTGATCTAATCGAATTTGTTGAAGTTGAATGATGGACCGTAACAATGGAAGCAGCACCATTCGCGTCTAATGATAACCTGGATCTTGTTCTTCTATGTCTTGGTCTATTTTTTTGAATTGATGAAGATGGTGTAGTACTATTTTTAACATGAATTGGAGATGTAAACATATTTTGTGAAGGAGTTTGAAAAGATTGAGATGGTGTGGTTGTTAAATTTGACAATCTTCTCGTATGTGTCGGACGTCTTGGTGTTGCCATTGGATGAGTTTGGTATGACATTGGTGATGCAACTGATGTATCGGACATTGAAGAAGACAATGCCAATAATGGAACAGAATCATGGGATGCTAAAGTGTTTGTTGAATCTGATAATCTGATTCGTGAAGAGTCATTGGGGCTCTTATTAGAGTGGAAGTCCATTGGTGGGTATAAATTCATTTGTGGTGGGTGTTGGGCGTATCGTTGTTGAGCTGATGATGATAAATTTTGTTGATGAGTTGATTTCTCTTGTTCTTGTAATTGATACATATCGTAGCCCATGTCTATATTCTGATTGTTGTTCATGAAGACGTTTGGATTGTGTTGAGGAGGATAAGCTAAGTAGCCAGCACTTTTATTATTATTGTTATTGTTATTGTTATAAGATCCGTTCAATTCTTGATGAGCAAGTTGTGAATTATGTAAATTGGAAGAAGGAACAGCAAATTTATCAGTCTGATCTTCCTGATGAGTAATGAATGAACTGTTAGAATCATGATGATCAGAAGAATAATTCAACCCATTTTGTTTGAATTTTTCTTCGTGTAATACTGACCCATTAGTAGTTTCATGATCCTGGAAATAAAAAGTTGAAGGCTTTAAAGGTGATGAGCTCAATATGGTGAACTGGGATACAGATACAGTGTTAGGGGAGCTCATTATGTGTAGCAATGGATCGTATTGAGATAAATGATAGCAATATTGGTTGAAATAGTAGAGAAATATAAAAGACAAAAGTATCAAGTTTTTTTTTCTGGCTTTGTAATTTTGGGTGATACTTCCGAGTATGGTAATAACGCGTATAATTTATTTGTTTGGAAAAAAAATTGTTTGCAGACGAATTAAACTGGATTCAACGGGGATTAGTTAATGGCGTGAGACTGGGAGTGGGACTCTGGGAGTGTGCTGTAGCCTGTGTTGATCGTGATTCGTGTTTACATTAGTGAAACTTTGGTAGTATTCATCAAATCTCTCTCAATTGTCTAATGCCTATAAGTCTTGTAGGTCTTGTAAAATTGTGAGATCACACAAATTCAAGTGTTTTAGTCTTAAGTTTTGATTAAACCATATGGTTTCATTTATAAATAAAATAAACTTATAAAATAGAGGAATATCATCGAAACTACTTACTACACATTTGGATCTATAAATAGATAACCTCATTTCGTTTAAAAGTTAAAAGGTATCTAATTAAACTCACTTTAGGAAATCACCCCAATATCTGGATTTTTGAAGTAATTTATTATGAAGATTCATTTTAAAAATAATCATGATAAATTTTTAAAGGAACAATACATGGATTTTCATCAAATTCTAAAAGAATAATGAAGAGTCAATTTTAGTGGATTTGATTTCATGTATGATAACGGATATAATATACGGGTCGCTAATACTGTTAGGCATTCCTACCACACTTCGACCATTCCATCACCGTTGTAAATTATTCAACTGATTTATATATCTGAAACAAACTTCCCCAAAACGCGTTCAAGATTGAAGAAATTAAAAACCGAATCTTGATTATGTAAAAACTTAAAAAGCGTGTTTTATTTCTATAAATAAATTCTTGATTCGTGTGTTTCTATTCAATCTTGACACTTCATTACTAAATGTTATAATAATAATACCTTATCATGATATGATATCTCTTAAGGTTCCAGTAGTCATAAAATTTATTCCTAATTTGAATTAAACGTTCAGATCTTGAAAACACGCGATAACGTGTCAGAAAAAACATGCATGAAAATCAAAACAAACGCGTATATTTCTTTCATTTATTTTTTAATGAACTAATTCCGGATTATCTCCGTGAATTCAATTCAGAACATCGCTTCTAATTCAAGTCACGTGGTTCTACTCAGGGTTAGAGGCACTGTTTCCTTACAAGCACTTTTAATTTCATGATATCATAATAAATAAACTAAACTAGCTATGAATATAATCTCCCTTTCAAGTTTTCAACATATATACTAACAACAATAACTCAAATTTTCTATACCTCAAGAATATAAACAAAAAATAAATAATCTATTAAATTTAAATTTAAGCATTGATGAATTTTTGACCTTTTTCAATATTAGTCTTTAAAGCTTCTTTAGCTTTAACGATTAAATCATCTTCAAAATCGGATAATTCACCTAATCCATGGACTTTTTCAACACCATTTGGACCTAAAGTGACTTGAGATGCAAAGAACTCAATACCTTCAGATTTAAATAATGGAGAATCAACAAATGATGGTTCAATAACATCTTTTTCACCATCTAAACCTTTCAACACAGAACCTGCAAATCTAGCACCTGCTTGAGCCATTGATAAAGTGGCAGAACCAGCACCATCTTTAGCTTTGACGACTTCATCACCACCGAATTGAATTCTATGAACTAAAGCATCTCTTTGTTCATTAGTTAAAGTATGTTTAGATTTTGATAAGATTGGAACAATGGTGATACCTGAATGACCACCAACAACGTTGATAAATTCGGTGGTTGGATCGGTACCAACAACTTCAGAGATAAATCTTGATGATCTCAAAACGTCTAAAGTGGTAACACCAAATAATTTTTTTGGATTATAAACATTTTTAGATTTTAAAACTTCAGCAACAATTGGAACAGTTGAGTTAACAGGGTTTGAAATGACTAAAACAGCAGCATTTGGAGCGAAATCACCAACGGCAGTAGCTAAATCTTTAACAATTGAAGCATTAATGTTGAATAAATCATCTCTTGTCATACCTGGTTTTCTTGGGACACCAGCTGGGATTAAAACGACATCGGCACCAGTTAAAGCTTTTCTCAACCCATCTTCAATTTGTGGGGTATAACCACTAACTGTTGAATTTGTTGGAATATGGGATAAATCAGCAGCAACACCGACAGCACCTTTAATATCGAATAAGGATAAATCAGTGACTCTGTGGTTTAATTTCAATAATAAGGATAATGGTTGACCAATACCACCACCTGCACCTAAAACGGTGACTTTGTAATTAGTAGCAGCAGATGAGGAGAATGATCTTCTAGCGATTCTTGTTAACATTGGGAGAATTTGAATTGAAATCTGGGATATATAAGTAAAATAAATAAAATGAAAACAAAGAAAACAGGGAATTTCAACAACTTTTTATAAAACATATTTTTTTAATTGAATGACCAAATAACTTTTTTTGTTAATTATTGTTTTCGACCACGGAAGAATGTCTCCGCTTATTTCTCGGTTGTGAAAATCCGGCTGCGATAAAATTAGTGATGATTTCAGTGGAAAAGATTACGTAACCCAGAAGGAAACTATTACGTAATATAGGCAGAGACCCTCCGTCAAAAACGCATCCGCGTGATCTTTGACCAATCATAGACAGTCTTTATCAAATCCTTAGACGGGTCCGTGGCGTACCATTAGTGAAATGAGTGGGAGTTCAGTACGATACGATGGAGCTGTGACCACTGAATCCTGACGGACAACAGTGGTCGACGTTGGACAGTTGAGAATTGTGATTCTGGTAACTGGTTCATTTCTCTCATATTTCGGTTCTTTCAATGCTCATAAATAATTGATGTTTCTCTTTAATTGATTATTCGGCATAATTTACTGACGTAAAAATTGATATGTATAATTCCAGATGAGATGATTAAATTGATAGGAGAACCACATGTTAAAGAGCTCAATAATAGACTATTAAAGTGTAATTACACTAGCCTATTTATCCTGTTCCATTATATCCTATAATAATACCATCGTACCCCTAATATCCTAGCGTTAAGCATTGTTTTAACTCACTGTTATGTATTTCCTTATTATGTGTCGATATATTTCTTAATCCCACGTGACTTCTAACTTTAGATAAATGTTTATGATGTTCGAAAGTAGCTTGTCAATGTATTGATCATGAATTGGGTGTTTAAACAGTCGTTCAGATGGGAAATTAGTTCAAATTTGTGATTACATATAGTGTTTATCATGTCTTATTGATGATCTAGTGATGGACTGAAGGGAAATTTATTAAAATGTGCTCAATGTTCATGATATGAAACGTGAATCAATTGGATTTCAAACTTCACTAATGAAATGACATAAACATTGTATCATTTGAAGCGATGTCGAATTAAACTAAACACTTTTGAAATTAGCTGAAAGCTCAATATGATTGATTGGTATGGTTATAATTTATTTCCTCTAATCCTTACATCTAGGCAAACTAAAAAAAACTTTATTAACTTCTGTAATAACAATTAACGAGAAATATAGAAGAAAATCAGAAATAATTCCAATCATTTATAGAAATTTACTTTTTACTTTACCCCATTTATAAGATCATTTGTACTTTCAGTTTAACTTTTCAGACTCATGTTTGTTTTATATTGTACTGCTTTTACACGGATTCCGTAAGTATTCTAGCGTAGCTAGCTACTAGCTATTGTGGCTGACTAATACATTATGTAATATCTAAGAACTTGGAACTTGGAACTTGGAAACTTTTTGGAACTTGGAAGTCAAGAATCAAGTCCATGATCCAACTAATATTATTTTCCGTTAATGAAAAAATTGTGTGACTGGTTGTATAAAACTGTAAACATCATACATGTATGAACCTGTGCCCTTCAGGCTGCCACTGTGAATTGTAATTTGTATTGTGTTATCGAATCTTTTCCAGATTCTACTTCGACTAAAATTGATATGAAAGGCATTCATGATAATTATTTGGTATGAATTGGCGTTTGACTCTTTGAACGATTAAACCAATATTAACATGGTGTAAAGGAAGAGAAATACTAATAAATAATGATGACTACAAATTATTAATGAACGAAAGATCTCTATTAAATTATTGAATAAATTAAAAACAAAAAGGGTAAGGTCCCACAAATCAAAAAATATATAAATGAAATCAACTTGAAATTCCAAAAATGATCATAGTATATTAAAAATATAATGAGTCTAATAAAAAAAAGCACTTTTGAATAATCACCAAAACATGAAAAGACTAATAAAGCAACTAATTAATCTCAATGAAATAAAAATTTGAAACAACCTTAAAAACAAATGAATTAAAAAAGAAAATTTTGAATATTCAAATTGATTATTCTGATAAAGTATATTGAACATTCTTTCTTGGAGCGTTTAAGATAATACCATTAATAATACCAGCAATAATACCAGCACATGGTAAAGTGAAAACCCAACCTAAGTAACAGAAACTAACAATTCTCCAGTTAACAGCTTTCCATTCTTTGTTACATAAACCAACAAAGACGGTGGCACCGACAGCAGATTGAGTAGTTGAAACTGGGATAGCTAATTGGGTAGCTAAAACAGTAGTTAAAGCAGCACCTAGTTCAATTGAGAACCCTCTTGATGGAGATTGTAAAGTTAATCTATTACCTAAATTTCTCATAATGTTATAACCATAAGTCCAACAACCTAAAACTAAAGAACCTGCAGTGAAACATAAAACCCAGATTGGAACATCAGCTTTAGCAGAGGCAGTGTTAGTGGTCCAGACACTGTAAACGGTTGATAATGGACCAGCAGCATTTGAAATATCATTGGAACCATGGGCGAAAGACATGGTACAGGCAGTAATAGCTTGTAATAACGAAAATAGGTATTCAATCTTGTTATCGTAATATTTAGCTTTAGAATGCATTTCTTTAATGTTACCTGCTAAAACACCACCACCATTAACTTGGTTACCAATAACATCTTGAGTGAAACCATGGGATGCGATTAACCAGATTAATCTTGGCCATTGAGATGGTTTTTTCAATAACGACCACCATAATTGAGCAGTAGTAGTGATTTTTTCTAATGGTTGGTCATGATGATGATGTGGATGATGTGGAGCAGTTTCAGTTTCTTGATATTTAGATTCTAAGTTTTCCAAGTTTTTATCGAATGAAGCATTCTTGTTGTCTTCATCAGAAACTGGATCAGATTCAACATCTTTGCTTAAGTCTTCATATTCATCAAAACGTTTGCCTTCGTAGTAATCTGGAACTAATCTAACACCTTCTGGGATTGGTGGAATATCATCAGTAGATTTGAAGTAATAGATTGGACCAACAAAGATATGGTACCATTTTAATCTCCAATCTTCATAAACGATTCTTCTTCTGAAATATGGGAATAAAAAGATTTGATAAATTAAAGTAGCAACGGCACCAACACCAAAAATTGAACCAACAATAGCACCAGTTGACAATTTATTTAATTTCAAATTTGGAGCACCTTTCCAGACAATTAACATGGTTAAAACACTGAAAGTTAAGTAAATTAAAGCAGGCATTAAAAAGAAAGCATTTCTAATTGAGTGTTTTCTTTCTAAAACACCAAATTTAGAGATTAAAAACACAATAGTAGCAAAACCACCGGCAATAGCTGGGGCAATGAACCATGAGGCAACAATTTGAGAGAAACCACCCCAACCCCAATGAATGTTTTTAGCACCTGCAGCAGCGATACCTGCACCAATAACGGCACCAACGATAGAATGAGTAGTTGAAACTGGCATACCCATGGATGTAGCAATAGATAACCAAGTAGATGAACCAACTAAAGCACAAGCCATAGTTAACATTAAAACAGCTGGTTCATCTTCGAAAATACTAACGTTAATGATCTTATTCTTAATAGTATCAGAAACTCTTGAACCTGCTAAAACTGCACCTAAAAATTCCATAATACCAGCTAAGATCATTGCTTGCCAATATTTCAAAGATCTTGAAGAGACAGATGAAGCAAAAGAGTTAGCAACATCATTAGCACCAATGTTCCAGGCATCTAAGAAGGCGAAGATGACCGCAATGGCAAAGATATAATCGAATTCTTCTAATTTAGCCATCCTGAATGATTATTAAAGTGATGAGGAAAATATTGTAAATAAAGAGAATAAAGTAGGAATTAACAAGATATTTATATCTAATGGGAGATACAGTTGAAAATGATTGACCCCATGTGGTTGTTCTGGCATTTTGTGCTTCTCTTTAAAAATGAGAAGTTTGATAGAAAAAATTTATTTGTGGCCGCCAAGGTAATCCTCTTAGGCGGGAGCAGGAGCCTAGATTGGTGGGCCTCTCTGCCTGGAAGCCCCGCTGTGTACCTACCGGGTGTCTGGGCTAACAGTTGTGTCTTGGCTTCTATAGAAACGTGCTTCTTCTGGGCAAAGAGAAGAAATCAGATCAAAAAGAAACGAGAGTCACAATTTTCAATCACTCAATGGTGCTGTATCTGGTCCTCAATCTAGTGTTCATTTCAATATTTCCAGTGATTAAAGCAACTGGGTATAAGTTTATCGAAAAAATTTCGGAGAGATAACTGGTCCCTGCATTTAGGTTTTTAAAAAATTATATAGAATTTTTATCATGTTGTTTAAGGCCTCGTGCTACAAATTTAAAACTACATATGCGACACTGATCAACTTACAGATTACAGCAGGATTAGCTCATTCTCAAATTTCTACTTTGAATTTTTACCTTATGACTTATGACAGTAAACGTTCTAAGGATAATTAATTGATCGAATTACACCATACGATATATCACTTCCTTCCAAGTTCCAAGATCAAAAGGCAATTTCCTCTTTGAATTAATTGATCTGAATCAAATATTCCAGAAACTATCAATATAAATCACTACTCGAATTCTCTATTTTCAAAAACACTCTAATCTATTCTACAATTCCTTATTTTTCTCAACTCAACAACTAAAATGTGTGAAAATATCATACTTATAAACCAAAATTCACATCTCCCATAGGGCTGTTACTGCATTATAAAAACCAACACGTTATTCAAAACAGCGTAGTTGTTTTTTCGCTTATTTTATTGGTCACCGAAAAGAAATTTTCTGATTTTCTGATATGTTATATGCGGTTTTGAAAAATTAATTATATAATCTAGAATCTAGATTAATGTGCCAGACAAATCTGAGATTATGTCAATTTTAAACAATTGATGTGAATTCATCAGTAATAAATGTAACTTACCGTTCGATTAAGAACTCTCGCTATTAAAAGAGACTGATTTTATCGCCTTTTCTAGTATTGATATTTTGTTTAATTTCATGCCTTTTGGTTTGAAATGTAGAGTAGTGTGACAATATACCTTATGGTGTCTGCTTTCTGATTTCAAAAAACCCACGTTTCATAAAATTTTATATGTCACTTGTTAAGAGCACGAGTGCCTAATTTCTCCATAGATTATTCAAATTCTAAAAGATACTTAGATTTATCATATTCATGAGCTATACACATGAATTCTAACATATTCTTCCTTCAATCGCCAGATATGTGCACAGAGCCCACTGCCTTATGATGAAATATCTTTGTATTCTTCAAAATTGAAATGGTCTTGCAAAAAAAAAAATTATTCATAGCTCAACATTGATTTTCGTTCGTAACTTGTAAGTTGTGAATGAGTGATGAGTGAGGACTCAGGACTCAGGAGCCAGGTCTAACCATTTCAGGGATTTGATGTTACAGTTATAAAAAAAGAAATTGATACAGCTTCTGCTTCTTGACGGTTTTGATTTTTAATAGCTATAGTTACACAAATATAAAAACTCATAAAAAATACTTTGCAATTATGCTCAAAAGTCAAAAGTCTCATAATTAATATCTGCCAATTATGTTTAATCAATAAATAACTCCACCTTTTAGAATTCCTTTTTTTAGCTATCCTGACTGTATCATAGTTGAGAGATTTCTACAAATTAGGGTATAGGCTTTGTGAATTAAGTGGGCAATATAAGATCTGCTATTTTTACAAGTTTGAAAGTAGTGTGTGTATAGTATATAAATATTTCACAATATTTGAAAAAAGAAGGGTATGTGATACAATAAATATATCTACAATGTAAGGTGATCTTCTGATCATCATAAATAATCAAATAAATATTAGAGAATTAGGAGCTACATAAGGCTTAAAAGATGGTTTCCAAGGTCTAAAGATCCGCTTTCCATGATCCTATAAGAGTCAAATATGTACTACAAATTAACATGATACGTACAAATAATTTTTTCGTTCATTAATTCCATTATAATCCAAGACACTATGCCCATTTCGTATAAACAAATCACTCTTCTTTGAAAAAAGAACTCAATGATCCACCCAAATACAACTTCAACTGATTCTTGGTAGCTGGTAAAATCTTACATTTAACCAATTTTTCACCATTTAATCTTTCATATGCTTGAAATCTATGACATCCACCAAATGCAAAATAATAAGTGTCTCCATGATCCCTCACTGCCAAAACGTCAACCGGTGGTAATTCACCATTAAGATCTTTTGCCTGCTCTATCGTGCATGTCTTACTCGCCATAGGGATCCCATTTAATTGTGAAACCATTGAATCTATTTTATCATAGTCTAAAACTGGTGGAATTGGTCTTTTTATTTGATCTAGAGGTAAGTATGAAATTTTACCTATGTTCCCTGATTGAACTGACATGTTTTATTCTTTATAAAGTAGTAAGCTTGATGGTGATGTTCGGTGTTGAGTTTGATGGGCTCAATGGGGTGTTTATATACTTTGTTAAATGTCGACTCTAGATGTCAAGTTGATCACTAATGTTTAAAAACTATTATGTAATCTTTTTTGATTACTGATTACTATTTGAAAATGAATCTAGTTCCAATAATTAATAAACAGCTAAAACATCCACCTTAGATGTCCGGCCTCTAACGTTACATTTAGCACATAGTTGTTTACTGTTATAAGTATGGCATTCTCTCACAACTTGATGATCAGTGAATATCTATACATTAATTGATCTTTGATCTATCTCCTAATACCTATCCACCCGGTAAGGGTGCTGCGCACCCGCTGTCTCTGTACCTCTGTACTTAGAGCATCAGGATGAGTAGTTTTTCAGCACTCATCACTCAATGAGTAATGAGTGGATTCGCGATGAGTGATGAGTGGATGAGTGAATGAGCAGACAAGTTCCACTCATTAGCTCTGAATTAGTGGTAGGGTAACCTTTAGTTTTATGTAATTATGGTGAAAAGTGATCAAAGTAATGTAAATTGGCCGTTACTAGCTCAATTAATTCTATTCTAGTATTTTGTATACTATTTTCAAACACTAAATAAATAAATCAAACAAAGATAAAGGTTTTAGCTTACTAAATAATATGTTTAATTTTTTTTAATGAGTAAAGAAATTTTTACTCATCCACTCACCACTCATCGATCTACTCATAGATTTTCGCGAATTTTTTACGATGCTCAGACTCAGAACTGAGAACTGTACCATATCTGGTACAAGAATTCTAGAATCAGTAGTTTTGAGGCAACGGAAAAACTACCATTCATAATAATTACAGAGATCGAGGAAAACTTAACTTCCTATTATATTTATATAGATA
>PPNH02000067.1:0-73630 GCA_003707165.2 Phaffomyces opuntiae
TTCACTTCGATCCAATTAGAGACTCTGCAATGTGCATGTATTTAGTTTTAATATTCTCCTAGGGCCATTCACGGGGAATTTTAATTCCTGTACTACAAAAGAAAAAACAGAGGCACTAGTAACATACGCATTAATAAATATCATAATTTAATTATAATTTGATCTTGCCATTTGTAATATCGATCCAATCTTCATTAGTTAGTTCAACATATTCCCCATTCTTCAACCAATATATCAGTTCATCATTATTGGCACCTTTTGGTAATATTTGATCTCTAAATTTCATTTTCGAAATTTTATGATTATCTGTATGTTCAATACTATCAACAAATTTTAAAAATATTGGAATTGCATATTTTGGTAATTCTAATGATTTCAAAATCTTACTTTTAACTTCATCTATTTCATTACCTTCATGTAATTCAATCACTGCAAAACCAGCTCTACCTTCATGATTTGGGACTTTAACACCAACCACAACGGTTTGATTAATACCGTCAATGATTGAAATTTGATTCTCAACTTCAGTTGCACTTACATTTTCAGATTTCCAACGAAATGTATCACCTAATCTATCAACAAAGTACCACAAACCCTTTGAATCTTGTTTTAATAAATCACCAGATCTGAACCAAGCATCACCTTTTTTGAAAACATTTCTTAATATTTTTGATTCTGTTGCCTTTTCATTACCTAAATATCCTTGAAATACCCGTTCTGGATTTTTAGCAAAGAAGATATTCATTATTAATTCACCTGGTTCATTAATTTCTGTGACTTTACAAAAACCTGTTTTAGGATCTCTATATTCTGAATTAATATCAATTGAATCCATCTTAATTATAGTTTGTTGGAATTGTAAGATTGAATTAATCAATTTCCCATAATTTCTACATGCTCCAATCCCATAATCACCGGTTTGGAAACTTGTTAAGGCGATTGGAGATTCAGTTGAAGCATAAAATTCACCAATAGATTCAATTCCAAAACGATCTTTAAATTCTTTCCAAATATCAGATCTTAACCCATTCCCATATGCAACTTTTAATAAATGATTTCTTTCATCTGGATGAATTGATGAATTTAATAAATATCTACAAACTTCTCCAACGTATTGTAAATGAGTTGCTTTTGTTAATTTAATTTGAGTCCATATTGTACTTGTTGAAAATTTGGTACTTAATGCAACACATGCACCTTGATTAATTGCAGCACAAACTCCTAACATTGATGCTGTGGAATGATATAATGGCATTGATGTATAAACTGTACTTGATGAATCTATTTTAACGATATACCCATAAAGACTTGAACCAAGGGTAGTCTTACGCCAACTCATGATTGCAGGTTTTGGTAATCCTGTTGTACCTGAAGTATAAATCAATAAAGATGGTTTATAATCAGAGTCATTAACACAACGTTTTGAATCATCTTGTCTAAATTTAATTGAATTTGGGTTTAATAATTCAGGCATTAGTGCATCTTCTTGTATGATTAAGATATTTAAATTTGGTAAACTCTTCAATATTTCATCTTGTGAATTTATAATGTTCTGTTCACATAATTCATCAACTAATAAATGCTTTATTGAACTTGTCTTAATACAATGGATTAAAGGACCACCAGTGTTATTATAATTTAAAAATGCAGGCAATGCACCAATGTTCCATAATGCGAACCACACAAAGATGAACATCGGTTTATTGGTGAAGTATAACCCAACAGTATCTCCTGATCTAATTCCATATCTATGAACGAATATCTCTGATAATTTTAAAACAATGTCGTACAGTTCAAGATATGTATAAGTTTCTATTTTGAAGGCATCATCTCCTGTTCCTTTCAAAATTGGTCTAGCAAATTTCAAAGCTGGATTATCTGGACGTAGTTTAACTTGTTCTTCGAATAAATACCAGTATGAAAGCTTTGATCTCATTAAACCTGTGAAATGTTTAACAATACGTCTAACGACGTACTGAATTAAAATTAAGTCACTGGATAGTTGAATCTCGGTGTCATACTCATATAGACTATCCAGAAGTTTCTTTGCAACGCCCCCCAACCAAGTCATGGGATCAATGGAGAGTAGTTAAAGAAAGAAAGAGATTTAGTTCTCAATTTATTCTTTGTAAAGAGAAGTATCGAAAGATCGAAAAGTAGCTTACGTAATAATTAAATAAGCAACTACAATAAATACTAATATCTAATAATAAACGCTAGATTGAGCAAATATTAAGTCAGTAATGCTGTAAGAGTGAATAGAGACCTATAGGAGTTTTCAGTTGTATATTTTTGAAAGTTAAAATATAATTTAAGAGAAAAAAAAATCAAATATTGAATTTTAATAATGCTCCAAGTTCAATTCACTAATCAATTCAGTATTCTACAAATATATTCTATAAATAGTTAGCAGTATATTATATTACATATTTAACATGAGTTTCCAATATTAAACGATTTTTTCCAATAATTTAAGAAAAACTTTTCCAGATTTGCTTGAAATGAACTTATATTTCTGGATTAGTTTAGGAGATCTGCTGGTCATTGGTATGGTTGGATACCTCGAAGGCGATAGATGTTCTCTAATAAATAGAAAGAAGACACCTAACGAAACTAGTCCCTAATTGACGTTTGTTTCCCTTTTCTGAGTCTCAACAGTTAAAACTTCAATAAATTCAACCAACTCGAAATTTTTTGCTCAAGTATAAGTAGAGACCACTGATTTTGCAGCTCATCTCATATTGAAATAGTAACAACTGATGGAATTGCACTAAATTCCCACTAGTAATCATCATCTTCATTTTCTCGTATCAAAGTTTTTTTATTATGGGAGATGCAATTTGATTTAAATGATTTCATTTTGGAGTCACGATGAACTCTCTGACTGACTTGGAGTTCGCAAAGTCTGGGTTCAGCAACACACAGCTCAGAAACCACTCAATCCCCTTTCTTCTCTTTGCTAAGAATCGAGATTCAAGATTTTGAAACATTCTCTTTGGTGGTAATTTGGGAATCTCCCTCCCAGAAAATTCTTTTTTCAGTTGCTCCCTTAATTGGTCTAATTCACTAAACCGTTTCCTTATATTGATACTCGAGGTGTTAGAGGTTGTTATTATTATGTTCCAACATGCAAATCTTTGTCCTTTATCTCCAGTGATGATGGTACATTCACCCACTCTGACTTCAGTCGCCCAGCTCTGTGGCGTCGTTGTGTCTTCGTCTTCTAATGTGATTGGTGCGGGTGCCACATATGTCAGTTTGGAGGGGTCCATTTGTGTATGAGTGTGTGTTCAATTAATACTCTTTATGAAGTAAGAATTTTATTCGGAAATTTTATTTTGTGACACTTTTCTCCTCCACTATTAATTACCCACCTGTGCACTATACTATAACTATGAACCACATCAATCCACCAATCACGCCCTTCATGCAATGGCGGCACCGCTTCAAATCACTAAGATCAGTTCCATTTCGTAGAAAATGGTTCGTCGGGTATGATTTAGATGGAAACACATACTGGGAATTCAGATTAGCAAGAGGGATGCCGATTAGAAGAGCTATTGAATATAGAGTACCTGGTGATTATCTTGGTGAGTATACAGGAGTAGAAATTCCACCAAGATGGGAGGCTTGGTTGAGAAGGTACAGAAATGATACACCAAGTTTGCAAGAGTTAGTTGATGAAAGAGAAAGAATTAAAAGGATTCAAATCTTAGCTGCCCAAGCTGACGAAAGAAATAGAATCAGTTAATTCATTTATTTACTATTTATTTATTTATTTATCTATTTATTGTTGAATAAACATATTAATTTTTAACATTTTCAATCACCAAATCACTAAATTCTTTTAATAATTCATTTTCAACTTGAAATATTGAATCAATTTCTTTCTTAACTGCAATAACTTGAGAATATGAATAATCTCCCATATTTTCTTTAAATCTTTTCAACATGTATAAAAGTTCATCAATGTTCAATTTATTCTCATCACCTTCTAATCTTATATCATTCGAGATTTTCTTTACGCTTAATATACTTCTATTTTTACTTATTGGAGATGGTAATGATGTTGGCTTTAATGAACTCAGTTTTGGATTTGAAGCTCTTGAAGGTGAGGAAACTGGTGTAACTTTTGCAGCTGGCAATGATCTTCTTGTATTATTTGAATTTAAAGGTGTCCCTGCAGGTCTAGAACTTGGCGAAGGTGATAAATTTGTCTTTGTGGTATTTGTTAGTTTAGATGGTGTTAATCTTGCTGATGATTGAAGTTTTGGTAAAGTTCCAGGTGTTCTACCTGGACTTGTTTGATGAATTTTTCTTGTTGCAGAAGGGGTAGAGACTGGTGTATTAGTGGTTTTAATCTTTCTCGCAACCTTTGGTGTAATATCACTATATCTTTGAATTGAATTTGTTGAATTATCTACTGTTAACGACCACTTAAACAAACAACCGTTACTACTCAATGTTATAACATGAGAGTTATATAAAACCAAAGATTTGATAGGTTCTGAATGTCCCCAATTTGCTGCAATTTGTTTCATTGTATTGTGATTGAAAACACGGATGGTTTTATCTGAACAAGAACATAATAAATAACCTTCTGAGGTAATACTAATATTATCAACTAATAAAGATTCACCTTCTAATTCATGAAACTTGAACGTTTTAACAATATCAAAGTTGATGGTATTATAAATAATTATTTGTTTATCAATTGAAGAGATAAATAATTCATTCTCATGGATAAAAATAGTTGATGGTGTTGATTTAAGTGAAATCGTCTTTAGCTTATTAATCAAAATTTTATGTTCATCTATTTCAAATTCATGGATTGTAATTGATCTATCTGCTGAGCTGGTATACATTCTGTTACCAGAAACTACCAATTTTAGTAGATTTCCTTTATGGCAGTCTAAAGTTTCAATTATATTCCATTCTGACGTAATGTCTTCAATATTTGAGTTTGAACTTTTACCAAAAATTTGAATCATTCTATCCCTACCTATAGTGATTATAATTCTAACATCTTCAATCTCTAAATATGAAACATCATTAATACTGAATTCATGTGCTGGGGTACTAAAAATCAAATCTCCTTTGATTGAATAAATACTTAAATTACCGTAAGCATCACCGACTATAATATCATCATTTGGTGTTATATCTAGAGCAGTTATATGATTTTCAATGACTTTATTTGGAACTTGAATAATAGGCACATCAATGATATGTTCAAGGTTGAAGGTATTCTTATTAATCTTTTGGATTTGACCATTTTTAGTCCAATTTATAAGCTCACCATTTGAAGTATGTTTCAGTCCAACACTTGATTTCGATAGTGAGTCAATTGAATTAATGGATAAACCAGATTCGATGTTATAATACTTGATCTCTTCACTTCTTGTGACATAGAAAATTCCATTTGAACTCTTATCCTTTTGAAGTAATGTTATACTTGCATTGAATTTAACTTTGGAAGGTGAATCCAAATTACCATCAAATTTAAGTTGAGGTGTATTAAATTCATCAATTTCTTGAATTGATATACTTTTGATTGAATTATCATCATCTCCATACCATAATTTTTCTAAATTATAATCAAGTAAAATTGACCCAATTCTCTTAAGTTCCGGAAATTTATATTTCAATCTCAACATATTATCATCTGGATTATACCAGCAAACTTCACCATTTGAAGATAAAAAGAATATCAATATACTTCTCTCTCCAAAATTAACAATATCTAAATAAACAAAATTACAATTAATAAAATCTCCAAGAATAACACTTTTACCTTGTAAAGTTTCTCTAATTCTTTGATCTTCCAATTTCCAGAATTTAGCATGTCTGATACCATACGTTATAATATCTTCATCATTGATCCAATCAACACCATTCACAGAGGAAGTACATTTATTGACACCAATACAATCTGCTTGTAACCCAGAAATTCTCCAAACGTATAAAAACCCATCATGAGGAAGTCCTAAACTCAGTAGATTCTGCGAGTTGGGAGAGAATTTCAATGCATGAACACCAAACCCATGTTCTAATATAGTTATTATTGGTGTTTTATTTGAATCTGGAGCTAATGAAAATATATGGATTCTTGGTTGATTTCCAGTCTCACCAAACGCTAATAATTTCTCATCTGGTGATATAGCCACTGAAGAAATGGTCTTAAGTTTAACAGTAGAGGTATTGTTGGGATATGAGTGCGGGAATGAAGGTTTTGGTGGAGAAGTAGTCAATAAATCGTTCGAGTTATTATTGTTGTTATTCTCTCTGATAAGCACAGGTGTAGTTGGTCTTGGAAGACCATATGAATCTTTAGAAATTATATCATTTGATGATTGTGTTGATGATCTAGACAATGTACTAGATTGTTTGTTTTGAGTTGCGCAGAAAAATCTTTGATTTGTTAATCTTGAATTCTTCTGGTCATCTGGTGTTATATTGCATACAACCACTCCTCCACTTGCTATATAAGCAACAAAATTAGGAGTTATGGCGGTTGTGAGAGGACCATTGGAGCTTGTACCGTATATTCTGTCAATTGAAAGGTCAATGCTCATTTTGAAGAGGCCTTGTGGTGTGATCTGATGGTTTGTTTACTTTTCACAACTGTTTGTTTACAATTTTTTTAAAATACTTCCGAGTACAAAAGGCACATTGTTGATGCTAATTGAAAGCATGCAGATATAAACATTAATAAGGACATATGCATTTTTGAATATATATAATGTTGCGGTTTATGAACTTAATCAATTACCCCCATGGTTCAATAAACCAGTTTCTAATTCTATATCAGCGACAGAAACTGTCTTCTTCTTTTTTGGTTTTAGAACATCTTTAATACTTTTTCTAAAATTCCATCTATGTTTTTTATTAATTCTACCAGCTTCTAAGTCAACGTCATATTCATTATCATCCACATCATAGAATTCTTCTAATTTTCTAGGTTTCCATCTTTTCAACAACAAGGAACTTAAAACAACAGAAACAGAACTGAAAGCCATTGCTAAACCTGCAAACATTGGACTTAATTGAATTCCCCATGGGATCAGAACACCCATTGCAATAGGAACCATTGTCATGTTATAAACACTTGACCAGAAGAAGTTCCATTTGATTCTATTTAATGTCTTTTGGGAAATTTCAACTGCATTTAAAACATTTTGTAATGATCCTTTTGATTTATTATTATTGAAATTCTCATTATGATTTCTTGAATTATTTAAGATCACTATATCTGCTGCTTCAATAGCAATATCAGTACCTGATGCAATGGCAATACCTAAATTAGCTTTAGCTAAAGCAGGGGAATCATTTAAACCATCACCTATAAATGCGACTTTCAAACCTCTTCTAGATTGAAATTCAGAAACTAATTGTTCTTTACCATATGGCGAAATTTCAGCAAATACGTTTCTGATTGGGATTTTCAATTCTTTAGCAACTCTCATTGCAGATTTAGTTGAATCACCAGTGACCATTGCAACTTCATAACCTTTGGATTTTAAATGACTTAAAACTTTTCTTGAATCAGATTTAATAACGTCGTTTAATTCTAAATAACCAATGTATTCATCATTGATTGAGACATGGGCCAAAGTTAAATCAGAATCAATTTTCAAACTGTTGAAAGTTCTATCAGTATTTAAAAATTCTTCATCAAATATTTTTAGATTACCAATCTTGATTGAATATTCTGAATTATTGATCTTTATTAATCCTGACAAACCTTTACCTATTAACACATCAAATTTCAGAATTTCATAAGAATCATTATAATTTGGATTATTACTTTTAGCATAATCAACAATAGCTTCACCAATTGGATGTTCACTTTTGTCTTCTAAGCTGCCAATTAATTGTAATACTAATTCTTTATCAAAAGTTCCGTTAATCAAATTAAAATTTTCAACATTCATTTCTCCTAATGTTAATGTTCCAGTTTTATCAAATAAGAAAACATCAATTTCTCCACAACCTTCTAATACTTCACCACCTTTTATTAAAACCCCGTTTGAGGCACCAACACCTGTCCCAACCATGATTGCAGTTGGTGCAGCAAGACCCAAAGCACAAGGACATGCAACAACAATCACACTGATTGCAATTTTCAGACATGTAAAAAATTTACCATTTTTATTATTAAAAACAGCTGGAGGATTTTGTAAAACGTTACATAGAATTAACCAACAAATAAATGTAACTAATGCTAGTATTAAAATGGCTGGAACGAAAATGGAAGCAACATAATCTGCGAATGATTGAATTGGAGCTTTTTGTAATTGTGCAAATTTAACTAATTTGATAATTTTTGATAATTGAGAGTTTTCAGATGTTGTTGTAATTGAAACGAATAAATGACCAGGTCCATTAATCGAGCCACCAAATACTTTGTCATTGACTTTTTTATAAATTTGTGAAGATTCACCAGTTAATAAAGATTCGTCGATTTCAGATTCACCTTTGATAATAACACCATCAGCTGGGATTTTCTCACCCGGTTTGATTGAAACAATGTCACGAATTTGTAAATAGTTGATTGGAATAGTCATTAATTCTCCTGGTTTTTCATTTGAGAATTCTGAAGGATTTGAGACTATTGTACATTCAGTTGAAGTTAAACTTAATAATTTAGATAAGGAAGTTGAAGTTTCTGATTTTGCTTTACTTTCTAGCCATTTACCTAATGAAACAAAATTAATTAATAAAACTGCAGTTTCAAATAATGTATGTGGAGGCATTTCTGTATTATTATTGAAAAAACTAACAAACATTGTTAAGATTGAAAAATAATATGAAATGTTTGTTGAAATGAAAATCAATAAATCCATTGTACCACTACCATGTTTAATTGAGTTTTTAGAATTTTTATAGAAGAAAACACCAACTGTAAATTGAACAATAGTGGCTGCAATCAACTCAATGATTGAATTTAAATAGATCCCATGGTATAAATGATAATAAATTTCCTTACCTGTGACTAGAGGAATTATATGATCAATGAAAAACATTGGAAATCCAAAAATTGAAGTCATAATAAAATACTTTTTCCAAAAATGAATTTCTTTTAATTTTTGTAATGATTTAATTTGTTCATTTGTTGAATCTGTTATAGTAACCGGTTCAATTTTTAAACCAAACTTTTGTTCAAATTCTTGGATTAATGTTCTTATACCTGTTTCTTCAGGATAATACATAACTGTTAAAGTGTCTTGATTAATCAAACTTGATGAAAAGACACCGTCAATTGAGTCAGAGTTAATTATATCTAAATCAATATCGTAATTGTGGATCTTAAAATTAGTTGATTCTAACTTGGAGTCCACATTATCATTGCTATTAGCTTTAATGTTTTCAACAATAGTTACATCAAACCCACAATCTTCAACTATATCCTTAATTTCAACAGGTGATAATAAAGAATCATGCTTAATAATTGCCTGTTCAGTGACCAAAGAAACTTTACAATCAACAACCTTATCATTTCCCATCAGAACATTTTGAATGGATGAAGTACAAGCACCACAAGTCATACCTTTGATATCAATAGTTGTTTGTACCAAATCATTTAAATCATGAGAAACAATACTCTTTGATTCAATTACAGTTGCATCAAACCCACAATCATCTATCAATTGAACGATTTCATCCTTTGATATTTGATTAGGATCATGTTCAATTATGGCTTCTTCTGTGATTAAACTGATATCAAACTTGGAAACTTTTGGTTCAATCATTTGTTTGATTGAATTAGTACAGTTAGAACAAGTCATACCTAGGACTTTAATCTTTGTTAAATATAATTCATGTTGATCATTATTATTGTTGCTTGACACACTGGTTATCACAGTAGCATCAAATCCACAATCCTCGATGATCTCTTTGATATCATTTGGTGAAATATCTTCTTCATGTTGTATTATACCTTCCTCGGTAATTAGGGAAACCTGAGCATCCTTAACAGAATTATTAGACATTAATTGGGAGGTTATAGTGTTGGAACAGTTGGAACATGTCATTCCCTTGACGGATAGTGTAGTTATGACCGACATCTTGAAGTAAGAAGATCGCTTTAACTAAGTGCCAGTTTGGTGGAGGTGTTGAGTGTTGATATTTTGTTATCTATTTGATCTTTGATACTGAGATGATTATTTACCAGAAAAGCGATCACCTTGAGCGTATGTTTGGGAGTGGATGAGTATACTAGTATCGGAGCAAGTGAGGAGTAAACGCCGAATATTATGGAAGACTTCTGTGTTGTGGAAATATAATTTATTGGACCAATTTAAAGATTAGTTTATCAGCTTCTATTGTTTTTTTTTTTTTTTCGAGAATTTTTTAAGCATAAAATTTCTCAATTTGTAATAAAAAATAAAAAATAAAGAATTTGTAATAATAAATTTGAAGGTGTTTTTTTGAGCTCATGAGAGAGAAATGATTGGTGGGAACTCAGTGGATTTTAATGTTGTTATAAGCTTAAAAGCCTGAATCTGGCGGATAAATCAGAAACTAGAAATCACAAATGTATAATTTATGCCAGCATTTCTTGTAGATTGGTCGACTCAGAATATTAGTTGATGGATCATGGCACATAACTAAAAGGCTTGACTGGTTGAATCTTGAGTCTTGGGGTCTTGAGTCTTGAGTAAAACAAGAACGTTGAACCAATGAGGCTGACACAATCAGGAATTAATGATCATCTGCCATTATCACACATCCGTACACCATATATATAAGAGAATTTCTGCATCATTCGAGATACGACTTATTCCACAGCGTACCGGACCAACTATCAACACTTTCAACGTACAAAGTTAGTACAGAAGAATATGACATTGTCCGATGACACAACTGAGAACTCACAAACAATACACACTCTCTACAATTTAATCTAATTATTAGCAATAATATTTGTATGTTTTACTGTGTATTTTATAATAAATATATTTGTACATCTTATACTTTAAATGAGACACAAAACCTATAGTTTAGGCTTGTCTGTTTGTTTAATCAATAATTCAAACACTTCATCTGCAGATTCACTAATATAATGAGATAATAAACTAGAATCATTACCCGATGATTTTCTAGTTGCAATGTTGAAATGTAAGAAATCATCATTGATAGAATAAGCTAAACCCCAACCAATTGGGTTGACTTCAGCCCAGCCCCAAGCATCTAAGAAATTAGAACTTAATTGAGATGTTGAAACCAACCAAGTTGATGAATAATTGAAAATTGAATCTTTTAATAAAGGATGTGGAGTTTCACCTTCTTTTAATTGTAATTTCATACCTAAGAAATGACGATCGACACCTTCTCCATTAGTAGCAGCTTTAATGAATTCAACATGAGCATTCAAAGCAGATCTTAAATTATCATGTTGTTCCTTTGCACCAACAGTTGGATTTATCCAATCATTAACAAACTTGGAAACTTCTGGAGTAACAGATCTTGTTGCTTCAGTTCTACCTTTGAAATATTTTCTAGTTGAACTTGCTTCATAAGTTGGTAATAGTTTACCGTTGAGTTTAAATAAGGCTAATTGCATAATAACTTGAGCTAAAGCATCTGGTGAGGTTTTGAATTGTTTGATTTGCTTTTTACCAAATCTATTATAGTGCAAAACTTTAACATCATGATTGTCTAGTTCAGCTTTTAGGTTAGCTTTGGCAAATTGAATTGATTCATTAACTGCATCACTGATATTAAAATTTAGTTTAACTGGTGAATTTTCAATTTTACTTAAATCGAATGATGATAAAGACTGTAAAAATTCAACTGGTTTAATCTTGATTAATTCTCTGTTGATGAATTCGTTTAGAACTAAAGTTGGAGAACCATCCATTTTTGAATGTTCACCTAAAAATCCAACATAACCATTTTTAGCAACTGAGAATTGTAAAGATTTATCAAAGAATCTATTCTCACCATTACCATGCCATGCGAAGTGGGCACGTTGCTCATAAGTGACTGGTAAATCTTCATCTAAAGTAACAACAAAAGTAGATCTGTAAATATCATCTAAAGATTGAGCATTAACAGGGGACTGAATTAATTCTTGATAAATTTCATAATATTTATCTCTTGGTAATGAAGTTAAAGCACCAACTGATTTTTCATTCTTTGGTAATGAGTAAGAATCTTGTTGGATTTTCAACAATTGCTTATAAATTTCACTATTTGATAATTTTTCACCAGTTGATTTATCATGAGTGAATAGTTTAAAGAAATAATTGTTTGAAATAATGATAATGAATTTATTTTCAATTAAATTCCCATCATGGAAAACATTTGAATCCTGACCTGGACTTAATGGGAATCTTGAAGTGTTGAACATGTATTTGAAAGATTCCATACAAAATGGATTATTTTTGATGACTTCGGCAGGTAATGATTCAGTTTGAACTAATTCAGCGAACACCAATATTTTTTCAATTAAGGCAACTGACTTGATCAATTGACTTTTATCAATTGTGGAAAGTTCATTTGGTAAACGTTTATGCCCAAAGAAATATGAGACATAAGGAACAATAGCATCTTGATATTGTAAATAAGCGTAATCATCCCAATAAAGACTTAACCAATTTCTTGATTTGGATTGCAATTGAGTCAATCTTTCATGAAGTTCCTTACCTTGAGTATTGAAGAAATCATTGACAAGCTCAACTTGTTTGGAATATTCTTCTTCCGATTTAACAAATGGTTTGATTGACTTTAAATAACGAGATTTGGTTTGTTCTATAGTTGGAACTGGTAAAGAAGGCAATGAGTCTTGCAGCTTGTAGGTTTCACCCTTGAAGTTTCTGGCGGTTGTGGCGAAAGTTCTGGTCATTCTCTTTAGCATTGTTTAGTATTCGTTGATACTGAACTGGTTCATAAAACTAGGAAGAAAAAAAGCTGGGAAAGTCCTCAATTTAAGTAAAATATTTTCAAATCATTATTTTTCTTACAAATTGTGGGGCGAGTGGAAATTTACCGTGGACGGATAAGGGGACATCCAACCACCTCGGTTGAATTAGTGGAGTCTGTATTGTAAATTGGCTATATAAAGATCTCTAACTGCCTAGTCTGTGGCCCTTGCCTTTGAACTGTGTCTGTGACTGGTAGTATCCTGAAGCTTTTGCAGTGCTTGCCCCGTTGGAACCACTGTTGTAGCTGTCTTTTTTATTGTTTTGTGCTGGAGCTCCAATGATATTATGGATAATACTTCTAAACCAGACTGGTGCTGGTAAATAACCATCTTGAACTTCATACATTGTGTGGATTGTTCCTACTCTGTTGGTGTTTGAGTGCTTGATCACATTGATTCCTAATGTGTTGACAATGTATGAATACAAAGGACCTAATGATCTTGATTCAATACAGGAATAGAAATAAGCTGAGGCCATACCAAATAAAACGGCAAAGAACCCTCTTGGTCCTTCTAATAGTAGCTTAAAACCTAAGGTGACGATAGGTAGATGTTTTGCTTCAATGGTCATGAAATAGAAATTAACTCTTTGGTTTTTATTGGCTCTTGACCAAGTAAATGTAATTGCACCTAGGAAATTTTCTAATAGTGAGAAGCTTGAAGTAAAAACAGAGACAATGACAATCAATGGCATGACCATGGATAAATAAAATGCGTAATCTGGTATGTTTAGATAAAATTTGTTTTCTTCCAACCCTCTAGAATATGAATACAACATGTACAAATCCATCAACCCTTGCATTGGCTGATCATGAATCACGAAGAAAGAGGTCACGAACCTCCAAATTTGCCAGTTGTGGAAGACTTTATACCAATCTAAATAAAGATAATAAGATGGTAATATTTGTAATGCATTTAAGAAGGCAAAAGTCAATGAAGTGACAGTGAATGTTCTTGTGATTGATGGAATTCCAGCAACGAATCTGATAAGAGGCAGAGTGTTAGTAATATTTTACAAGTCTAAAAGCTCAATAGCCACAAATTTCACTCACTGATTGAAATCAGACATCGTTAAAAATCAAATCAAATTCTGTTTTATTGAAAAGGTGTCAAATTTCAAAATTTTATTCCATTTTCAAAACTCAGAAATTCGCGAAAACGTCGCGAGTGTGATATTCTTAGTCACGCGAATTTCCTACAGAGAGGCCTCAAAATGGTGAATATATACTTTATACTTCTGATTGATTTGATTGTTCAGCTGCTCAGTATCGTATATATATAATATATTATGTACTCGGATTATGTGGATTTGAAATTCCTTGGGATTTAAATTGTGCATCAATTTTTTTCATCGTTTTAAAAAAGGAGAAACTAGATTAATACTAGTTTTAGAATGGTAACCTTTCGAGAAAACATACATTTAGCGTTCATTTACTGCAAAATTTTCACTCATTAATGTCTAATTAGTAATTACATATTTTGTAGTACATAGATTTACTCAGCAATTGGTGTTCACAGTTGACTCTTGAGTCTTGAGGCGTGAGTCTTGACTTTCGACTCTTCCTGAATCTTGAACGATCTGGACTCTTTGGAATCTATCATCTATGTACTTAATTCCACCATAAAATTGCTTAATTTTGAAAAGTTAGACTAAATATTGTTTTTTGAATATATCAAATATAATTATTATATTTGTGTCTCTTCAATTTTGTGAAATAGCTTTTGAGAATAAATGAAATATTTTAATTAGTGCGCAATGAATCATGATCTGATAATTACTGATAAAATTTCACTGGGATCTATTTCAAAATTCAAATCGTCATTTGAAACCAATATGTCTAGTGAGTCGTGAGTCGGGACTTGTCCTCTGGTCCCACTACTCAGGCTCTAGCTAGTGCATTAGCCCGCCCCAATACCTCTGCTAGTCGGCTACTGTCACGACTCAGGCCTGAGTCAGGAGTCAGGACTCAGCACTGAGCAGTCAGCAGCTCAAGCCTCACGGACCCGGGACCACGGACCACGTTTTAATGTTCCCTAAAAATATGAGCACAATATATGAATTATGTGTCTAATTAACTCCAATCAGGTAATTCTAATCCAAATTCACTGGAATATTCAGATTTAAGTTGCTTATTTTGAGATGAATTGAATTACATAGATTTGTAATACATAAATGTTAACAAAGCTACTACACAGTACTGAGTACACACTGCACAGTGCACAGTGTTGATAACGGCTTTCAAACTGTTTTAACGTTAAACGCATGTACAATTAATTTCATATTTTAACACAATCGTATGAGGTATGTACTCAATTGAACAAATATCAGAACACGCATGAGTCTTGACTTGTATACTATTTTATTGGGGCAAATATATATATATGCTTAACTATCAAAATCTTTATACTTTTGAGAGATTCAGTAAAAAATTCGTATAGAGTGACGAAAACATTCACCGTAAATCTAGAAAAGTGAGGATCTGTCATGTATCTTCTTCTATTTCACATCATCCACGTGGTTCAAAAATCCAGGTTTAATATATCAAAGCGAGCAATTTTACATTTGAATCCTAGTAAGAATCAGAATTGGTGAATTCTGGTAGTAACAAAGGACTTCAATAACTCAGTTTTAATGAATTATATGATTAGTTTTTGTATTTTTTCACCAGAATTTAGCTCTCGTATTTCAGACGACCGTGCCTTTTTGGCAGAAAAGCGAAGCTTTTAAATTTAGCATGTGAAATTTTAGTGTAAAAAATCCGTTAATTAGTTAATTTGATATGCTGTTTTTTCTTTTCTTTTCTCTAATCTGAAAAGTATATATACCCTCTCAGTTTCCTTCTATTTCCATTCTCAGATCTCATCAAATTTATCACTAATAAGGTTCTTTGACAATGTCTACTGGTGTTAGAGACCCTGTTTTAAGAGATATTCCTAAATCTCTCGGTGATTTCTTCACTGCTTGGATTCCAAGAGCTAAAAAGGAATTAACCTTAAATGGTGCTTCTAGAGAAGGCCAAGAAACCGATGAAGAATATAAAGAAAGAATGGCTGCTGCTAATGAATTAGGTAGATTCAAAAAATATATGCCAATTATTACCACTGGTGCTGGTTTATTCTCTGATGGTTATGTTAATAACTCCATTGGTGTTGTGTCAACCTGTTTATCCATCTTATATCCTACTGAGTATAAACACTCTAATGCTATTAGAAATGTTACTTCCATCGCTTTCGTTGGTACTGTTGTTGGTCAATTAGCCTTTGGTTACATTTCTGATAATTTCTCAAGAAAACAAGCTATGTTATGGGGTACTATTATCTTAATTATCATGACTATTTTAACTGCAGGTGTTTGGGGTAAAAATGCTGATGATATCCATGGTATGTTAATTGCTTTAACTGTTTATAGATTCTTCTTAGGTATTGGTATTGGCTCAGAATATCCAGCAGGTTCAACTGCATGTGCAGAAGCTTCTGCTTTATTAGCACCAGGTCACAGAAACAGATGGTTTGTCTGGTTTACCAATTTTATGATTGATTTAGGTTTTGTTGTTTCCGCTTTCGTTCCAATGGTCATGTTATGGATCTGTGGACCAGACCATTTAACTCCAGTTTGGAGAGTTACTTTAGGTATTGGTGCAATTCCACCAATTTCATTATTCATTTTACGTATTTACTACAAAGAAGGTAAAACTTTCCAAAAGACTAAATTCGATAAGGTTTCAGTTCCATATTTCTCCATTATTAAATTTTACTGGTTAAGATTATTAGTTGTTTCTTTAATTTGGTTCATTTATGATTTATCTGCTTATTCATTTGGTTTATTCTCATCTTATATTTTAGTTAATCTATATGACTCAGAAGATTTATACAAACAATTCGGTTGGAATGTTGTTTTGAATTTATTCTACTTACCAGGTGCCTTCTTAGGTGCCATTGCCGCTGATTACTTTGGTCCAAGATTAACTTTAGCATTTGGTGTTACTGCTCAATCTATTGTTGGTTTCGCAATGGCTGGTAGTCTAGAACATTTACAAAAATCAATCGCTGGTTTCGTTGTTTGTTACGGTTTCTTCATGGCATTAGGTGAATTCGGTCCAGGTGATAACATTGGTTTATTAGCTTCTAAAACTTCATGTACCCCAATCAGAGGTCAATATTATGGTATTGCTGCTGCTATTGGTAAAATTGGTGCATTCGTTGGTACTTATATTTTCACTCCATTAATCAACAAACATGGTGTTAAATCAGCTTGGTGGTTAGGTTCTTCACTGGGGTTGTTCTCCGCTTTCTTAGCTATTTTCTTATTACCAAGTGTTGATCAAAGGGCTATGCAACAAGAAGATGCTAGATTCTTAGAGTATTTAGAGTCAACTGGTTTCGATACCAGTTTATTAGGTGTTGATATGAATGATTCCGATGAATCAATCATTGAAACCAAAGATTCAATGGATAAAGACGGTAAAATTAGAATTAAAGATGAAGTTAAATAATCTTCTTTGATTTTATACTTAGAGTTGTTGATTTTGCGTGTTTATGGGCATTGGGCAGTAGGTGTTTTAGTTTTGTATTTTTGTATCATAATAATAAATAATCATAGCGTTTATAAACAATTAAAAGTAACTTTCAATTTGTTATCTTTTCAAACTTTATCTTGGATCATTACAAACTTAATCTTGAAATTTATTAACCATACAGGAGACTACATTTAAGAGACAAGATTTTAATTTGTTACAAAAGTTACATTTTTATAGTGTTGATGACTTGTTTGTATGATACAAAACTAACTTCTAACTTATGTAACGAGATATTTCCATCATCAAGTATTGAGGATATTGGCCTATTCAAACACAAGGCTTAGAAACGCATTTTCAGGTCCCTTTTCCAATAACCTAACCATTATAGTTTTCTCGTATTGTTCTATATTTGAATAAAACCCGCTACTTATCAATTGTCTACTAGGAAACCCAACTTCAGGGTATCCATAATGACCTTTTAATAGATCTGATTTTAAGGATAGTTTCTCTCCAATCCATGCGGCATAATCGATGTGATCTTTGTAAACATCTCCACTGTTTGGATGAACCAACACAGTTAAGTTTCCATGATTATATTGAATCCTATAAAAGAGTTAGTACTTTGAATACGATTTCTTTGAAATGATGTATAATGCTTACCAAGATTGAAATTTAATGAACGTTGTAGGGTCTTCTATATCAACTTCAAAGAATGCAATGATATGTGGTCCAGTTATTGATTCATTTCTTAAGACTTTTAAGATCAATAAATCCTCATCAATTTCAGAACTAAAATCTTGAAATATCTTATTCTTTAAATGAACTCCTTCAGATTTTGATTCAGGCTCGTTAGAATTGTAATAAATATGGAAGTCATATGATTTTACAGGGCCAAAGAACGTAATTTGAGCCATTTGTGAGAGTATTGAAGGTAAATAACGTTGGGAAATAGAGTAAATTCATATAAATTCGCTTAATAAAAAGCCATAGTTGGGTATTGATTATTTGTCTTCCCCGGAATTGATAAGCAGCCTGGTTATTCGCGGCTTTTGACTGGGCAAAACACGGCAATTAACGGCAAATTTTAATACAATGAAAAATCAACTAATTGAACTATTCGAAGATTAAGAAGCATTGAATAAAACAGCTATGTCTGACATTGATGACAAGAAGTTCAAGCGAAACTACAAGGCATGTCTAAACTGTCGTACAAGGAAAGTTAAATGTGACTTGGGCTCAGTTGAAGCTCCGGAACCTCCATGTGTTCGTTGTCAAAGGGAAAGAAAAGAATGTGTGTTTGCTGAATCAAGAAGGGGTGGATCTCAACAAGGTGTTAGAAAAAAAAGGAAGAATGATGCTGATGATTCAAATGTAACTAACGTTATTCATGTGCATCAACCGCTACCAACCTCCCAATTGAATCAAGATTATTATACAAATAATAATAATAATAATAATAATAATAATAATAGTATAAATTTCAATCGAACAATGGCACAAGATAGTTATATAAAATCACAGATATTGCCAGATCCTGTAAATAGAGTACCACCAAAACCTGAATTACATCAACAATCTAAATCTGTTCCTAATCTGTCAAATGATCAAAGTAAAAGATTTGCTGAACAAATTAATGAAGAAGGCAGTAAACTAGTTACACCATCAAGAACTTCAGAATTTGCAACCATGCAAGGTGCATTAGTGTTCTTAGCTAGAGCAGCGGGGACTATCGCCAAAGCGGATGATCGTGATAATTTAAGTGCAAGAGAAAAATATGCTCAGATTGAAACTCAAGATTCAAACTCTTCATCTGTCATCAATTCACCGCATGTATCAACAAGACAAAATTCAATATCTATTCAACCACAAAGTTTAAATGATGACAAAATTAATAATGATAATAACAACTTCGAGACTTTTGCTCCGTTAATTAGACCTGAAGGTTCGAAACTTGCAAGTTTACCACCTGTTTCTAACGCAGCTAGTGTTCATCCAAGACCAACTAAAAAATTATCAGATATCACATATATCGGTGAAGATAAGATGGTGACAGAATCTGAAGCTGTTAGATTAATTAATCTATTTTTTCTAACTTTACACCCATTTTTCCCACATATTCCACAACAATTACATTCTCCTGAAGTCTTAGCAGGTTATCCTATCTTATTATGTACAATATTGACAATCGCATCGAGATATCATTCATTTGAAGGTGAAGCAAGTCAAACAATTGATAAAAATTCAAGAAATATTCAGTTACATGAAAGATTATGGATTTATTGTCAAAGATTAATTTCTCAAACTGTTTGGGCAGAAGCATCAACAAGATCAATTGGTACTGCATTGGCGTTTCTACTATTTACTGAATGGAATCCAAGAGCAATTCATTGGAGATGGTCGGATTATGCAAATGGTGATACAAGAGAAGATGCAGGATATAAAAGAAGTTTCACACCTGAAGCTCAAGAAGAGGAGGAAGAGGATACATTGGCTGGCTTAAGTGCAATGAGACGTAGTGATAGAATGGCATGGATGTTAATTGGATCAAGTGTTAGATTAAGTCAAGATATGGGATTTATTACAGGATCACCTGAAATATTTGTTGCTACTCATATCGCTGAAACTAATGCAGCAATGAGTTTAGGACAAAGAAGTATGTTAAGTCAAAGTTTAGGGGAAGTTGATTTAGATAATGAAGATGATGAAGATATAAGTGGTGCAAAAAAATATCAATATGATGAGTTTATATTAAGTTTAGATGAAGAAACAATGCGGAAGAGATCAATGCAAAAAAAAAGTTTAAAATTCACATTTAGTCAGAAGGCAAAATTAGAAATTTTGAAAATCATGTCATTGGCTTATGATACTATTTATCTTGGTGGTGGAAATCATACAATTGATGGGAATTCATCAAGACAAAATTTGATTGTTTTATCAGTTTTATCACCATTAATTGATAATTGGTACAGAAGTTACAAAAAGCTATTAAAACCTTCAAATCCAAAGAACTTCAACCATCATTGTAATCTAAAACAAGCTGGAAATATCAAACATGTTAATGAAATAACAAGACAGATAGATAAAGAATCTTTGATTTGTGACTATTATTATTGTCAATTATATATTTATTCATTAGCATTAACTATGGAAAATCCATTAAATACCAATGTTTCAAACTCTAAAAAACCGTTAAATAACATCAGATTAGATGAAATTTCAAAAGCTTCAAAATATGTTGAAATTGCTTATAACTCAGCAAAGGAAATTTTAAATGCTGCAATTAGAATTCATAAGTTAAAGTTATTAAAATATATGCCAGTTAGATGGGTTACAAGAATAGTCAGATCAGTTGCATTTATAGTGAAATGTTTCTTAACTTTAACAAATAGAAATAAAAATCAAACAGACGTTTCCCAAGGTCAAACTTCTGCAATCTTAACATTAAGTATCATTCCAATTGAGGATATTTTACAAACTATTCAAAAAGCCGCTATTGTTTTAAGAGAAGCAAGCCCTGATGAATTACATTTATGTACGAGATATTCAACAATTCTAATGTATTTATGTACAGAAATGAAACATAGAACCAAATTATCAACAAGTGATCCAGAAATGAGAAAACTAGATGATAATTATGATGATGAAGATGAAGAAACTGAAGATCAAGTCGAATTCAATATGCAACCAGTTCCACAAAGACCATTGTTTGAACAGTCTATGAATACTCCAATGACTTCCAACAGTAATAATGATAATAATAACAACAATAACAACGTTAACAACATCAATATGAATAACATGAACAATAATTTAGAGTTTCAAAATCAATATAATTATCCAAAATCTGATGGTATTGATCTAAGTTATAAACAAATGGGTAATAACAATGGGATGGCTGCGTTACCAGATGCAGTTATTGATTGGTTTCTGAAGAATGATGAATCTATTGGATTAGATTTTGTTGAACCATGGACTGAAATGTTGGAACAACAATTAGGTAAAAAAGGTACATAAATCAAAACTAAAGTAATATACTTCAAATTATCTTATAAAAATGCGAACTCTACATCGTCATGACGGAATTTAGATTTTTCTGTTATAAACTATTTATGCTGTTCACCAAATTCTTTTATGAGTGAAACTAAAGCTGTAACTGCATCTTCAGAGACAGAATTATACAACGAACCACGTAAACCACCAACTGATCACCTTGTAAACCAGTCAATTTCTTCTCAGCTGCCTTGGATAAAAATACCAGACTTCAAACTTCAGACCACTAGTATCACTGGTGGAAATTGGACTTAGATCCCCTTTGAGCAATCACGATTGGTCAGAGACCACGGCAAAAGAAATATATTGTTTTTTAGTCGAATAAACTCCTATGTTGAACGCAATTGAAGACAATATAATTAAGCTTTTTTACTTGAAAGTTGACAGGATTAATTATTTACAAGTATATACAATAATTATGATTTATGTATCAACAATGTTATGGTGAACGACGTAAGAAAGATTGATAAGCATCAGTATCAACATGGACATTACCAATTGCTTTCATTTTCTTCTTACCTTCCTTTTGATTAACTAACAATTTCTTTCTTCTTGAAATATCTGAAGCATGTAATTTAGCTAAAACATCTTTTCTTTTAGCTTTAACAGTTGATCTTGCAACGATTTTATTATTTGCCTTTGCTTGAATTGCAACTTCAAATAACTGATTCTTCACGTGTTCTTTAAATTTCTCAACCCATTCTCTACCAACTGTTTGACATAATGAAGTATGCATAACTTGAGCTAATGCATCAACACCTTTACCATTAACCAATAACTCTAATTTACAAATCTGAGAATCATGATAGCCCGCATCTTCATAATCTAAAGACGCATAACCTCTTGTTGAAGATTTTAATTTCCCAAAAAAATCATCAACTAAATGTGCTAATGGAATTTCATAACGTAATAAAACTTGACCTGTTGTTAAATATTGAATTTCTTTCTGAATACCTCTATTGTTATCACAAAGTTTAATAACAGTTCCTAAATATTCCTGTGGAAATGTCATTATTGCTTCAACGAAAGGTTCTTGATATTTTTTAATGTTCATTCTCTTTGTGGAAGCATCTGGGAAATCATCTGGATTTGTCACTATTTTTTCAGTATTATCTGTCATTATAACTTTGTAAGGAACAGTTGGATTTGTTAAAATTAAAGAAGACCCATATTCTTTTTCTAATCTTTCTTTAAAAACGGAAGCATGTAAAGAGCCTAAAAATCCTAATCTCCAACCTTGTCCTAATGCATTTGAAGTTTCTCTTTGTAATGTAACTGATCTATCATTTAAAACTAAATGACTCATATTATCATCCAAATCTTTGAAATCAGTGAAATCAGCAGGAAAAGCACCAACAAAAACCATTGGTTTGGGCTCTTCAAATCCAGGTAATGGTGTGGTTGGTTCTAATACATTCATGAAGGTATCACCAATTAAAGCTTCTGAAGTATCTTTCATACCACAAACAATATAACCAACTTGTCCGGCACTTAACGTCCCTGTTGAAGTCTTATCAGGATACATTATTCCAACGTCTCTAACATCATATTTCTTCTGTGTATGTGGAGAGAAAATCTTTTGATTTTTTTTAATTGAACCATCATTTACATGAACTAGTAAAACAACACCAAGATAAGAATCATACCACGAATCAACTAACAGAGCTCTGAATGGAGAGTTTAATTTCCCAGTGGGGCATGGAATTCTTTCAATGATTGCAGGAATTAATTGATCAACGTTCAACCCAGTTTTAGCTGAAACTTGAATGATTTCTTCCTTTGGTAATTCAAAAGTAGTTTCAACTTGGTCGATAGATCTAGGAATATCAGCTTTATCTAAGTCTATTTTATTAATAACAGGAATCAATTTCAATCCTAAACTGTAGGCTAAGTAAAAATTTGCTACTGTTTGAGCTTGAACTCCTTGTGATGCATCAACTAATAATAAAGCACCACCACAAGAAGCATAAGATCTTGAAACTTCAGCCCTGAAGTCAACATGACCAGGTGTATCCACCAAATGCAGTAAATAATCTTCACCTTTATGATTATAAAACATTGAACAAGTTTGTGCTTTGATAGTGATACCTCTTTCTCTTTCAACGTCTAATTTATCTAAGACTTGTTTTTGACCAGGTTGAACAACACCGGTTTGTTCTAACAAGCGATCACTCAGTGTTGATTTTCCATGATCTACATGGGCAACAATACTGAAATTTCTATATCTTTCAATTGGAATTGCATCAATTCTATCTTGTATAGATTTACTGTCATTATTTTTTGAGATTCTCGTTGTAGAGAAGGCAGCATGCCGTATTTTTGGATTGAAATTATATCTAGTTAGTGAGTTGAAGGATTTGAAACTGCTCCTTATCACAATCATTGGGGAAACAGAGTGTTGGTAAATATAAAATTTCTTTTTATATATAAATCGAATCTCATCGCTCTTTCTGATTCTCGAGAATTTTTACCTGTGTTATTTTTCGGTTGGGCCCACATTCACATAGACTAGATTTTTTTTGATTTTATTTTTGATGAGATGTGCTTTCAAAATTTTTGACACAAAAGAATCATAAAATTTATAGGAATGTCGCACGGTTTCAAAATCTTTGGAATCGTCACGATCGCTGCTCTGTCAGGTGCAGCAATAGTGGAAGCTTACCACAGATATTCAGCATTACAAGACAGTACGAAAAATAAATTACCTGTTAAAAACTCAATAGTTGAACATGATGAAGATTTAATCAGGGAACAACTTGCTAGAAATTACGCATTTTTAGGTGAAGACGGTATGAATAAAGTCAGGGACCAATTTGTTGTTGTCGTTGGTGCAGGTGGTGTTGGTTCATGGGTTTGTACCATGCTAATTAGAGCTGGTGTTAAAAAATTAAGAATTATTGATTTTGATCAAGTTTCATTATCAAGTTTGAATAGACATGCCGTTGCCACATTACAAGATGTTGGAACATCAAAAGTTGATTGTTTGAAACAACATTTATTGAAAATTGCACCATGGACTATTATTGAACCAATCAACCAATTATGGCATTTACCTAATGCTGAAGAAACTTTATTAAAAGGTGGACCAACTTTCATCGTTGATTGTATTGATAACATTGATACTAAAGTTGATTTATTAGCATATTGTCATGAAAATGATTTGAAAGTTGTTAGTTCAATGGGTGCGGCATGTAAATCAGATCCATCAAGAATTAACATTGGTGATATTTCAAACACAGAAGAAGATTCATTAGCAAGAGCAGTCAGACGTCGTTTGAAGAAAAAAGGTATCGTTACTAAGATACCTGTTGTTTTCTCTGCTGAGAAACCAGATCCTAGAAAAGCTCAATTATTACCATTACCAGAAGATGAATTTCAAAAGGGTAAAGTTGAAGAGTTAAGTGCATTAAAGGATTTTAGAGTTAGAATCTTACCAGTTTTAGGAACAATGCCTGCTGTGTTTGGTCTAGCTATCGTTTCATATATCTTAACTTCCGTTGCAGGTTATCCAATTGAACCAATTGAAGGTAAAAATAGAATTAAAATATATGATGGGATTTTTCAAACTTTAGCAGGTCAACAATCAAGAATTGGTGAACCTGATCAAAGGGTTCCTATCTCAGTTAGGGACGTTCCTTATTTGACTGAGGAAGTTTTTAGAGGTAAATCACCAATATCTGGCTATTCAACAAGATTAACTTTATCCAAATGGGATCCTAAAAAACCAATAAGTTTAACAAATGTTGTTATAATGACTAAAGAAGAACAAAAAATTCATGAAGATAGAGTTTTAAATGGTGGTGAAGAGTTAAGTGTTGTTTATGATTCAAAAGTCTTGGAGTTGGTTGAGAAAAGATTTAAAGAAGAAGAATATTATGAACAATTTAGATAGACAAAATGATAAACGTATATATTAAACTTCTTTTTTTTTTTCGTACTTGAATTTGATTAAGATTAATCAGATGTATATATCTGATTCAGGGTATCTTGTAAGGTTAAACCAGGATTTGCTTGATATATATCATGATAAGATCATACATTTAAAATGGTATCAGCGACTTGAAAGATAAACACGGCAAAAATCATTAAGAGGAGGAAAACAGCAAAAACAACACATGAGAAGAACTATCGATCTTTAAGAGACATAATTAGGTGTAAATTGAAGCACCTAGTGGAACTGATTGTTCTTGACGATAATCAGGAACTTGAGAATCTTCATGGAAATATTCATGTAATAAAGCACGTTTTGCTGAAATTCTACCAGCTGGATCATAGACTAACATTTTTTCCAATAAATCAACACCAGCTGCATCTAAAGATGGAACAGATTGCTTGATATCCTTTCTTGACCACTTTGGGAAAGTTGGTTTAAAATCTGGTAAAAATGTAACATCTGGCCAAATTTCTTCAGTTGGTGTACCCAAAACTCTAAAGATTCTAAAGATTTGATCAATTTCAGAATCACCTGCAAACATTGGTTTTCTATTAACCATTTCTGCAAAGATGCAACCAATTGACCAAATATCAACACCTGTTGAATATTGTTTACCACCTAATAAAATTTCAGGAGCTCTGTACCATAAAGTAACAACTTCATGAGTATATGCTCTTAATGGAACACCAAAAGCTCTAGCTAAACCAAAATCAGCTAATTTTAAAGTCCCGTCTTTATCAATTAATAAGTTTTGTGGTTTTAAATCTCTATGTAAAATTCTATGAGCATGACAATATGCAGTACCTTTAACTAATTGCATCATGAACCTCTTAACCATATCAGCACCTAACCCAACACCAGCAGGTATGGATTCCATATATTTCTTCAAATCTAAATCCAAGAATTCAAAGACTAAATATAGTTTATGAGAATCAGAATGGATAATATCATATAATCTAACTGTATTTTCATCTCTTAATTCTTTTAATAATGAGATTTCACGAATTGCGGTTGATGGAACACCTTCATCTTCTGATTCTAAACGAATTTTCTTCAACGCAACAACTCTGTTGTTATGTTTTGTGTCTAATGCTTTGTAAACAACACCGTAAGTACCTGAGTTGATAGTTAGTATTTATTATTGAAGAGGTTATTTATTTATAACACACATACCTTCACCAACTTTCTCTAGACGTTGATAGTTAGATAATTCCACCATTGTTTTACTATATATCAAGAATTATTTGAGTTGTGTGTGCTATAAAAATGTATATATGTGATTCGATTTGATAAATATATTGAATGTTTGAATCAAAGTACTTTGTTGATATAAAACACGTAAATAAATGAGTATAAATGACCAGAACAAAGACAATAAATTGAAGAATTAGTGGAAATAATTGAATGAGATGACTATGAGTGAAATTTCAAGCAAACAGAAGTGAGAACAACGAAATAACTCTGTGATTTTGACACTTTCAAAATTGAAATGAAACTCCAAAATTAATTCGTTTCATTTTTTTCTCTTTGATTTTGCAAATCCGGAAAAGTAAACAAAACCACTAAAACGGTTGACTTCCCTATTGGGTAGTCCTAATGTTGAAACTTTATACTATGCTACTTTAAAATATTACAACCATCACAGTTGATATATCCATATGTATTAATCACTGAGTACTAATCTTTCTTGCTTTGACGTTCCAATTTACGTAAAGCTCTCTTTCTGATATCTTGATGGAATCTCAAGTTAAGACCATTAGCTAGTCTACTATAAACACCAACAGTGTTCTCAATCCACCAATGCATTAAAGCATGAGCCCAGTATGGAGTAGAGGTACCATAACGATCTTGAGCACCGGAACGACGACCAACTGATCTCAAAACCGAAGCAACAAAGACTTTAGGAGTTGGGATTGTTAATGAAGAGTGTCTGATTTTAGACATTGCTGAAGTGACTAAATAAGAAATAGTTAGTTCAACATCGATTTTAGAACTTGCTAGTTCACCAGATAATGCAGCACTCCATTGTTGCAAGAACGCTTTTGAACCTGAATAAGTAGCTAAATATGGGGTTGGTAATAAACCACCAAATGAACCCATAGTTAAAATTAAACCACGAGTACCTTTATTAGCCTTAACAGTTTCAGTGATACGAGGAATCAAAGTTTGGGTTGTCAATAAAGTGGCAGTGGTGTTGATTGTGATGATATTTCTTAATTCTTGTTCAGGAGTTTCAGAGAATGGAACAGGGATTGAGTGGGATTGACCAACGTTATTAATCAAAATAGTGACTGGTAAATCGGCGACTAGTCTTTTGATTGATTCATAGTTGGATGCTTCATCAGCTGCAAAATCAATTGATAAGATTTTAGTTTGAACTTTGAATTTTTCTTCAATTAATTTAGATAATTCTTGTAATTTTGATTCAGTTCTTGAAATTAAAGCGATGTTGAAACCTCTTTTAGCCAATTGCAATGAGTATTCTTTACCAATCCCATCAGATGCACCAGTAACAACGGCCCATTTACCAGAATAAGCACCATATTTCTTGAAATCGACAGGTGGTAAAACGAATAAATCAAATAACAAAGCAGAGTAACTTAATGTTAAAAATGTTAATTTTAGAACACCTAGTGCTAGAGATAAGTATAGAATGACTTGAACTAAGAAGGGCTTTGGAGCAGCAATATAAGCATCGATGGACATCTTAAAATTCGTTGGTTTGGTTTAGTTTAAATATTTAACGCTGAAAAGTTATGATTTTTTTATTTTTATGAGAAAATAATTTGGAAAATCTCAAATACGCTCATTTACGCTTCTAATATGTTCTATTCAGCCACTTATTCGGTTGATAGGAGACTTGAGGACTCAGGATCATCAACGCTTTCAAAGACTACTACTCAGATTTATACCAAAAAAGAACAATCCAAATTCCAATTATCATTAAATCTCATCAGCTTCAGCAATCCAATCAATTCCAAGAAAAAATGAATCAATTATCGCCCCAGTTTCACCAATATTTACATATCCCCTACTAAACCAGTCATGAAAAACACAATAAACACTTCAAATCAACTCCAATTTCGCTCCATCACACCAATATCACAGCATTTACAAATACTTCACGTGACTTCAAAACTCTTCACGTGACGTCCAAAAGCGGTAAATTTTCTCAAATTGAGACGCGTCAAAAATAAAACGCGACTAATTTATATTTTTACCCGATTAGGAAATCAAATTATCTGCGTTTTTGATATTTTTTTTTTTATTTCAAACTTTTCAGTTATAAATAAATTTGAGGTTCCCACTGAATTCTGAGCCACTTGGTCTTGCAATCATGTTTGGAGCCATCATGAATCTCATTCACTGCATCGTTCCTCATACTCAACACAACAAGGATCCAATCGTCATCAAACAAGAAGAAGACCAACTTGATCAGATCCATGAAGAACAAGATCTCGAACAATGCATTCCTTTGAATTCATCAGATGTGATAGATTTGAACCCAGTTGAAAAAATACAAATAAAGAATAAATTGCCACAAGCTTTAATCAATTTACAAAGTCAATTGATTCCGGAACCTTCATGTACTCCTAGAACAAGATCTCAACTTAAAAAGGCAAGATCTTCAACAAAGAGAAAAAATGAAATAGATTATTTTGAAGAATCGGAGCCATCATCACCTTCTAAAAAGAAGAAACTGTTCACTAATCATAAAGAAATAAGCATTGAAACTACTGGTTTAGTTTCACCGCCTGTCACTCCATCAAAAATCATCAAACCAACATTTGCATTATCTGAATTAACACAATCTAATAATAAAGATCCAGTTTCTAAAAAATTAGATTTTACATCATCGTTGATTACACCTCCAACAACTCCACTCAAACAAGATCTTAAATCAATCTTACCAATAACACCACCACCATCAAGACCAAATTTACAGGATTCAGATTCAGAAGATAAAGAAAACATTAGTCCATTTTTTAGAGAACAATCAATTTTCACAAAGGCCAAAAACATTTTCCAAAGAAGTTATGCTTTCGAATATGAGGAAACATTACCAGAAAGATCAGAAGAAGGTAATGCCCTTAATGAATTCTTCTTACAAAATATCATCAATCATTCATCAAGTTCATTATATATTAGTGGACCACCAGGAACTGGTAAAACTGCACAGACGAAATTGACATTAGGTAAATTGATAGATTTAGAATCAACTAAACCTTCTCAACTTGTTGAAATCAATGGCATTGATTATAGATTAAGATATACATATATCAACTGTATGACAGTTTCAAGGGCTAGTAATATATATCAAGAGATTTATCAAACTTTAACAAAGGATAAAACCAGTATAGTTGAATCCAAAGAAAAACTGTTATCATCATTATCGAGCAATTTAGAAGCAGATATGAATATAATAATTTTAGATGAATTAGATAAATTAATAACATCAGATCAACAAATCTTATTTGAGATTTTTTCATGGGTCATTTATAAAGAAACCAAGATGATTTTAATTGGGATTTCAAATGCTTTAGATATGGTTGATAGATTATTACCAAGATTGAAAACAAATGGATTAAATCCCAACTCATTAGTTTTTTTACCATATGATTCAAATCAAATTGAAAACATCATTAAATCAAAATTATTAATCTTGAATCCAAACGTCCCTTTAATTCATCCAGCAGCAATTAAATTAGCATCAAAGAAATCCTCTTCAAATACAGGTGATTTGAGAAAAGCGTTTGATATTTGCAGAAGATCAATTGAATTAGTGGAGAGGGAAGTAAGAGGAAATAATGTATTTAATGATTGTTCTGATTTCAAATATGATTTTGAAACACCATTAGTTAAAATTAATCATATTTCGAAAGTTTGCAATAATGTTTTCAATAAGAATCAATCAACAAAACTGAAAAATTTGAATTTTTTGCAAAAACATATCGTTTGTTTATTAATTAAATCAGAAATCCATGATAATAATAATAAATCAAAATCACAGAAAATCAATAATAATGGTTTAAACATCAATGATTTTTATGAATTTTATTTGAAAAATGGTAAAATTGATTCATTGATAGGAACTTTGAAAAAAGGTGAATTTTTAGAAATTTTAACAACAATTGAAAGTATTGGTATAATTCAAATAAATAAATCAAATAGACAAAATTTCTCAGAGGCTAAAATTCATTCACATTTAGTTAAAAGAGATTTATTTGAATCTATCAAAGGAATTGGTGCCTTAGAAAAGATTTTCTCCATTGAAGAAAGAGAATTAGTTTGATATTAAATCTCTCACTATTCTTCATAAAATTGCATATTATATTTTAAAAAATATAAATTTATTATTCTGTATACCTACTAATATTTAACCACATTTATCTAATAATAATCATACATTGTAACATGTAACTACACATTAATGCTTTTTGAAGCCCACAGATCCCTTTCTGTCATTTCATAAAACAATATAAATAAATAAATCTCATAAAATATTCTATATTCCCAGATGATATTTCGCCCTTTCATAAACATAGAAGGAGCAAGCAACCATTGGAATCACCTTAATATAACCAATACTCAACCCCACATAAAATCCTTTAACACCTCTTTCTTTCCAAATTTGTTTCCCCATTGAGCCAATACTTATAAATTCACCATTATTAACACCACCAACTTGCATTCTTCTCCTTATCACTTCAAAAGGGTATGCTGCTGTTTGACTGAACATCCCTGCAATCCCACCTGCTAGTAATTGTGCCCATGTTGTTAATGGTGCTCTGTCAGTGTATGTTGAGCCACTTGATCTTAATCTTGGAGCTATTGACTGATCAACGGTGTAATGTTTCAAATATGGTAATCTGAGGACATCATGGATGAAATCATGAGTCCAGAATGAAACACCAGCATACGGAATCATACCCATTATGGTCGGTATAAAACCTCTATAAAAATTAGATAAACTTGTTAATCTTTGTGGTAAATTTCTTTTGCAGAAATTAATCCAAACGAATCGTTCATGGATTATTGGATGTTCTTTATAAATGTCTTTGATGATGGTTATTAATCTACCTTGTCTTAAATTATGGAAATGATCTTTATGATGGATATGCATATAATGTTTCTCAAATTTTTTAGTTTCAAATGCTAATCTAACTCTAATCAAATCTAAAGGATACGTCAAAAACACAGAGCATAATCCAGCAATGGAACCTGATAATAATCTTCTCAATGAAGTTTCATACCCATCATGTGGTATCAAAACTCTACGAACTTGTTCATAAGCAACGAATTTAATAGCAGCGTATGGAAATATTCTAATCAACGTAGCGGAATGACCTTGGAAGAACCCAGCAATCCCATCATTTAGCAAGATTTGATTTCCTGCTTTGAATAACCCATAAAATGAACCAGAATATTGTTTATATAAAGGATTTGAAGTTTGGAATAAGATCTTAATACGATCTAATGGTGCTATTAATGTCTTTGCAGTTGAGCCCGCCAACCCTCCAGCAAGTCCTGTCTTAATGATGTATTCGGATGATGATTTATCCAGTGATGCTTTGGCTTCAAATGGGGTTGAATCATCAGTGTGGACTTTAGTATTGTTTATAACTGATGATATTGGTGATATGCTGTTTATTTTAGAAGACGACATGATGATCTTGAAAAAGGGAAAAATGTACACAATAAATGATTTAAAACAAAGACTGGAATTGACAAATGAAATGAAATGAAGAATTAAATAAATAACGAAATGAAGAGTGAGTTTAGTAATAAAGTATACAGAAATCTTCACTAAATTCTCATTAAATTTTCATTAAATTTTTGATGACTTTTTTTTAATTAACCCGTAAAATTTTGGCAGCAAAAGGAAGAAAAGTCCCGAACTCGGACTAAAATTCCCCGATAGTCTCAAATCCCACTCTGAGAAAAGTGGGGTTACTGCCATATGGTCATTTTGGGGACTGCCGAGGCTCATTTGGGGACTATGGTCTCTCTCGCAAGCATCGCTACGAACCTTTCCTGATTGGGATAAAGGTAAACAAACAAATATCAATTAAATTTCATTAAATTTCATTAAAAACTGTATAAATTGGATCTCATTCCTTCAGTATTTTATGCGTTCCAATAATGCTCTGTTTTCTGTGAGTTCTGATCCGTTGCATATTCTGATACTTCATTTCTTCATTATCATTGCCTTTGGTCCTTCTTGTTTCAATCTGTTTAATCAACTGAAATATTTTTACTTGTTCTTCCTTCTCAACGTCTATGATGTCTTCGATCTTCAATTTGGAGAATTTCTTGGGAACTAAGTTGATCCTTCTTTGGAATCTTGAGGTTAATAATTGTGACATTGTATTCATCTCTGATATCAAATTGCTTCTTCTTTCGATCTCTGTGAAGTTGTTAGTTTTTAGTTCGTGTTATTAGTGGGAGTGTAGTATTGGACTCACGCTGTTGCTTGAAGCGACGAATCAGAATGTCTTTCTCTGCCTGTGTATATTCCCTCATTCTCCAGTCTCTGAGTCTCTCTCTTTTCCTTATAAATCTTTCAATTATTTAACAAGAAACAGAACACAAACACAAAAAACGAAAAACAAAAAACAAAAAACGAAACTTATGTAATCAGAATTCGCGGATTTGCGATGATTCATAAACTTTTCAGTAATCTCGAGATAAATACTAAAGATCCAAACAAAACTCACACTGAAGCACAACCAGATCCACTTCTCATAATCAATATTCATTTCTTGCATATCTCAATTAATTAAACAATGAGTGACTCCAAACAACAACAAAAAGTACGTCTTCAAATCAATTTAAATCTCTCACACTATCAATAAAAAGGTGTCATTAATATTTCAAAGACCAAATACTAACAATATCACAGAAAGTCGATCCTTTCAAATCATTCATTGCTGGTGGTATTGCCGGTGCCGTTGAAGGCTGTGCAACCGTAAGTATTCATCCCCCATCACCACACCTTACACACACATCACTAACATCATATCAAGTACCCTTTTGAATTCGCTAAAACTAGATTACAACTAATAGACAACACTTCTAAAGCCTCCAGAAACCCGCTAGTCCTAATCTACAACACTGCTAGAACACAAGGTATTTCATCTGTCTACGCTGGCTGTCCTGCCTTTGTGGTTGGTAATACTGTTAAGGCTTCAGCTAGATTTCTTGGATTTGATGCGATAAAGAAACTTTTAGCTGATAAAGATGGGAAATTAAGTGGTCCAAGAGGTGTCCTTGCAGGGTTAGGTGCCGGGCTATTAGAATCCATAGTGGCAGTGACGCCATTCGAGGCGATCAAGACTGTGATTATTGATGATAAAAGTTCTAAAAATCCAAAATATCAAAACGTTTCATTTGCTTCATTGAAAGTCGTTAAAGATTTAGGTATCAGTGGTTTATATGCTGGGTTTCTACCAGTTGCTATGCGTCAAGCCGCAAACCAGGCAGTTAGATTAGGTTGTTATAATCAAATTAAAACTGCTATTCAATCAGCTTCAAACTCTCCTCCTAGTCAACCTTTAAGTTCAGGTTTAACTTTCATCGTTGGTGCATTTGCAGGAATAGTTACCGTCTATACAACTATGCCTATTGATACAGTCAAAACCAGAATGCAATCCATGGATGCTGGTGTTAAATATACATCAACTTTGAACTGTTTCACAACGATTTTCAAAGAAGAAGGCTTGAAAGCGTTTTGGAAAGGTGCTACCCCAAGATTAGGTAGATTGTTTTTCAGTGGTGGTATTGTTTTCACCATATATGAGAAAGTTTTGGTTATTTTGAATTAGAAACATTAAATTAATAGATACATTATTGTTATAGAGATTAAATTCATTTATTGGTGTAGGTTCAGTTTATACTTTTGCAAGATCTTCAACGTTATTAACAGATTTTGGTCTTTTTGTAATCTTATCATTTTTCACATTTTTTCTCTTTTTAGATTTAACTGGTCTTTTCTCATCTTCATCATATACGAAACTTGGTAAATCATATAATTTAACAGGTTTAATAGTTATTGAAAAAACTGAACTATCTTCGTAATCAGGGAATGAACGACAAAGATTGAAAAAATCATTACATGGGACATGAATATCGAATTTTTTGGATTCATTATCACTTGCAATGTCTAAACCAATGTATAATGCAGTGAAATAGATTTTTTTATATTTAGAATCATCTTTAAATTCCTCTCTATTATCATCATTAATTTCTGTAAATTTTGTAAAATCTGATTCATTGCTAAAACTGGCAAATTTTGATTCTAATTCCTTAGATTCTTCATCTGTTTCATAAATATAACATTTTTCAAATTCTTTAACGTATGGATGTGCTAATTCAACACCTTGGAAAACTTCTAATTTCTGTACTAATAATCTTAATTTAGCTTCAACTAACCCACTCCATTTTAAATGTTGTTCAGAATCACCTCTTGTTGCGGCAATTATAGTTAAATAAAATTTATATTTATAGAAAAAATCATGTTTTATAAATAATTCATTCCAAGTTTTCTTATTTGTTATTATATCATTCATTATTTCTGAACCTCTAGATAATTCTTTCAAAATGATTTTTTGAGTTGATGAATTAATATTATGAGTGGCACACATTGAAGGATATGCAGGTGTAATCACTGGCATCTTATGGTGTTTGTCCTGTGGATAAATCCTTGGGTTCCAAATTCTTACTTGTAATGGACCATCTTCAATTGGCTTTAATAAAACAGGTTGTGGCCAATTCCACTGTGTTAAAATATGGAAGAATTTAGCAACAACCACAGAGCTAACTGCATTAGGATATAACTGACAGATTCTAGCGACTAACATCGCCCATGCAACACCACCTGGGAATCCAAAGACATTAGCATAGATAGCACGTCTTTGAGCCCATAATTTGATAGCTCTTAAACTTAATTTGAAAACAACCGGTTTAGGGACCAATTGTAATATTTGATCAGTGACTCTGGTACCATTCAATGCCCTAAGGTCCTTTTCATCGATGTTTCTTAATAGGTTGTTATCATTTAAAGTTAAATCTAAAGGAATTTGAGGAATATCTAATTTTGCACAAATTAAATCAATTGAAATCCCACTGAATTTAATTTTAATAATAGGGACAAACGCATCAGGAACAGCTGCAATCTCGTCTAGTTCACTTCTTGTTCTCAAGATATCTGAAAATACAGTGAAAAAATCATCTCTAGTGACATGTTTTGGCACAACGACTAAAGTATCGATATCTGACCCAGGACCATAAACACCTAATCTATACGACCCAAACGTGAAGATCTTACCCCCTGCATCACGGGCCATTCCTTCACTCATGTTCTTGTTCTTACTGACTTGATACACGAAATCTTGGGCTAATTGTTGTAGAATTTGTAATACTTGGACTCTCTTTTTGGTTTCTGCTTCACTTTCAAAACTTCCTTGTTTCTTCAATTCTTGAATCAATCCGTCATTCAAGACGTTCTCTGCTGGTGTTGGACCTGCGAGTGAGATTGGAGGTGTGACACCGTAAGTTTGGGTGGACATTTGGGGGCGGTGAAGGTGTGGATTTATAATGGGTTTATTCTTAAAGTATGTTTTTTTTAAAAGATTTTTTTTTTTATTGGGCACCAATCAGTTACTATTACAACTACAATCTCACACTATAATAATCATAATAATCAACATAGATATAAACACATAAATAATCACACTTCTTCGATTTGTGGAGCCACGCTGGAGACTGCAGGAGGTTCCAGAATGGTGGCCTCCATTTTCTTCGCACGGTGATAATTGACAAATGCCTTAATAAATATAAACGAACCCATTAAAATCACCAAAATCCCAACAATCATCAAACTCTGCGGATTTAGCGTGTCTGAGCTGTTCTCTTCGTGTGGCTGAGATGCCTGATTGACCCCATTTGACAACGATGAAGTAAATTGGTCAACGACACCCGAGATTGAATCTCCATTATGTAAATTATTCATTTCATTGTAATCACTTGCATCATTTGGTTGGATTTCGTACTCTTTTAACGAATCTGACCCATTTTGAACAAACTTATGCTTCAGTGGTAGCATAGAATACCCGTATGTTATGAACGTTATTCCTAATCCTGCCCTTGATCCATGTTTAGCAGCATGTGAGGTATGTAACAAATAAGTCAATAAAAAGCCAACAAATTGGAATGAGGTAGACACTAATAAATTCCATACGAAATTCACAATGTTCCCTACTGGTAACCCATCAATGAACACTTCATCCATGAATCCTGGCGAGATCATTGATGTTTCCCAATATGGAGGAGTTTGATCTTGGGAGACTTCATCATAAGTTGGTGGTTTATCGGACTCAACAGCGGTGGAGCTTAAGTCTGGTTTGGCTGATAGATTAGAGAACACACCATCATTGGAGTTAGGTTCTTCAGTTGTTGCTGGGCGTGAGTTCAATGGTTTATAAACATGATCTAAAAAGTTGAAATTGTTTCTGATTGAATTAAATGATAAATATTGAGTGAGTCTCGCAGTTGTTGACCCAGCTGGTGGTTGTGTCATGGCTGTGGTGGTCTCGTTGATTGTAGCTGATGAAGAAGCCATCAAAGATCTATCTTGTGAACTACTAATTGAAGATCCGTGAAGTTCTTGTTCTTGTTGTGGATCTGCCTGCTCTTGATACGGGGAGTCTTCCACTTGGAATGTTCTTAGTAGTATATCACCTTCCTGGTGATCTAACTGCGTCATTATCGATCTTTTTTATGATGAATGATTGGTGCTAGTAATAATATTGATCTATCCGTATCTACCAACTAATGAGAGCTTTGAATGACTGATACCAATGATCGTGATGTTAGGCGAAGTGTATGGAGTGTATATAAATAGCTCGATGACTGTCAAGGGGTTTAAAGGACTCTTGATTATTATTATCGCGTGAGTTGAAAGGCCGTGTGAAAGTTGTTCACTGATGCTGCTAAATATAGAAGGGTATTAATAACAATAAATATGTGTCTATATCTATAAGAGTGTGGGTGCCTTATAGTTAAGTTGCTCTGTTTAACGCTGATTGGCCACTGTAGACGTTGCGAGATCTTGCTGGCCTTTTAATTTATTTATTTTGTTTCCTTAGTAATTCAAATTTAATCCTCGAATTTGTTTTTCCTTCCGCAGCTGAGCGAATTTAGAAATAAAATTAATAGAGAGAAGAATTAGAATTTGGGATATTACTACAGAGAGGTTGACACATCCATAATAACAACAATAATACGCATACTTATTTATATATCTAGTTACTCACAACTTAATCTTCACCAACAATCTGTTTCCCTTTTCATGATTGTAACTAACTTTTTGATTTTTCAACACTCTTAGTTTATTTCTTGGTGTGTTTCTATTACTACCATTACCAACATTAACAACTTCGTCTTTCAACTTCTTCACTTCTTCAATTGGCCTATTCAATGTTTCAACGTATTCAACATATGAATCAACGCTATCTGTAAAATCTAATGCACCTGGTAAAACAGTTGATGGGACAGGAGTTCTGAAAGTTCTAGGAACGTCATTTAAATCAGGTAATGATGGGCCACCTCTTCTACCGGTTCTACCTTGTCTTCTTTTTCTTCTTGAATCACGTTCACGAATCTTATCTAATCTTTCTAATTCTAGATTATTAATTTCTAATAATTGTGGAGTGAATTGATTGATCACTTGTCTGGATCTTAAGTAGTCATGAACGGTGACAATAGTTCTTAAGTTGTTTCTAATATCGTCTTCTTCGATAAACCCACCTTTGAAATCATAATTTGATAAATATAGACTCTTAGTAAATATTTGACATTGTTCTCTGATAGAATGAGCAATTGCAGTCTTGAATTCACCAGGTAGTGATAGTTCATTACATAACACCTCTGCAAATTCTTCAGGGTTATTTTCAGGATTTGATAAATCCCATTCAAATTGATCAATTAATTGATTATTTGAAACTGTTATATCTAATTTAATCAAAATTCTCAAATCATCACCAAACTTAGAATTGAAAATATGTTTATTGTAATCATTAACTTGCTCTTTGATTGATGCCAATACAGTGTCACCTAATAATGGATTATTAAATTTATAATCTTCCATTATAATAGAAACCAAATTTTCCAAAGTTATTGTCTTATCATTAACGTTATATAGAAATGTGTCCCTTAACCTAAATTTATCCCTCTCTGCTTCAAAATCTAATCTTATTGGAACTAAATCATCTTTTATCTCACATTGTTGAATTAATGAATTTCTTGAAATGTTGATATCTCTTAATCTTGTTGGTTTTTTACGTTCATTTGGTACCACGACACTTGTTGGCCCATCTGTAAATCCATTACCATACCCTTGGTAGCCTTCACCCCAAATACTGCTAGTATATTGACCTTGATTTGAATATTGAATAGTTTTCATTCTTGCTAATTTTAAATCACTATAAAATTTTAAATTGCCATATAGTTTAGTCAATAGATCCTTGTTTAATAAGTTAGATGATTGGTGTAGTCCCTTATTGATTAAATCTCTCTTAATGATTTGTTCATATAATAATAAATCAGAAGTTGGAGATTCTAATTTATCAGACCAATAAGTTAAACTTGGTAATGGTTTAGTAAAGGATTGTTTTAGTGATTGTTGTTGTAGTGCGTGCTGTTGAGCCTGTTGCTGAGCCTGGAATTGTTGCTGCACGGACTGTTGTGGTGAATTGGAAGGTAATTTTTGATGTAATTTATGTTGTTGTTGTTGTTTCATTGTATTTGATAATCTTTGGTTAGTAAGTATTTGTTGTTGTTGCTGGGTGAGGTTGTTACCCATTGACTGCTGCTGCTGCTGCATCTGCTGTTGTAGCTGCTGTTGTATGTGAGGAGGTAAGTTTTGTTGGTTGTAGTTCATCGTGGGGGAGACGTTGATAAGAATAGTAATTAAGTAAACAAATACACTAATTACCTGAGAATTAAAATCGATGAATTATGGCGCGAGTTCCGGGGTAAATCACGTGAGTGACCTCGGAAAAAAGATACTATTGAAGCAACTACATCACTTATTCTATCAGCTAATAGCTATGGACTCTAGAGTCCGAAGTCAGAGTCTAGATGGCGTACACTGTTATTCTTATACTCTCATGTATCGGGGTGAAATAGCAGTGGAACACTTCAAATTTTAATACTTATATAATTGTAGTTGACTGCTATAGCTAATTCCACTGACTAAAACACCAAGAACAATTCAATTATTGCTACTATGTCTTAGACTATCAGTGCTGGACTTTATTAATAAGGCACAATTTGATAAAATAAGCTTAATGAAATTATTAATTTAATATTTGAACAAGAAAAGTCACACTTCTAATAGCTTAAAAGAACAGACTTGGAAGATGTGGGTTTAATCATTAATGTGGTGGTGCTATCTCTCCTGAGCTTCTGCATTTTTCCACCCTTTAAAGATAACGGCCCTTCAGGCTTCGCTGTCCACATACAGGCCACCTACCCTGTGCATTGTAGAAGTCCTGACTCCTGACTCCAAGACTCCCAATCCACATAGCCTCCACAGAAAGTTATCGGTGAACAATTTGCTCTTAATCGTACCAAATTTAGTCTATATCGTGTTTTTAACATAAAATACTCCAAAAATCGTCCGTGAGAGTCCAAATTTCTCGGAATGGGTCTTTCTGTGTGGCATACACCACATGCTCACTTTTTGCTCCTCGTTCATAGCGTGTTTATTTGTGTGAATGTTGTAGTCTTATTTTTCACGTGAATGGTGTTATCGGTAAATTTTATATCCAGATCGTTAATTCCGAAGACTCTTAATATTTATGTATGTACGTCTTTTACTTCTTGAATCTCTATAAATAATCTCAACTTTCTCAGCTTTTTCTTTTCTCAACAGTCTCTATACTTTCCCATACATTCTCCATATACCTCAATCACTTCATCAATGGAATCTTACAAAGGTGCTGTTCACTCTGCTAAAGACGCAATAATATTACTAGAAGCATCAAGAATCAATTTAATACCTCGTATTAAAAGAAGACTAAAGGATAAAGAACGTTCTTCAATAAACGCTGGTGATGTTTTCATATGGAACGAAAAGGAAGCCAAAATGAGAAGATGGACTGATGGTAGATCATGGAGTGCTTCAAGGGTGACTGGTTCATTTTTAACATATAGGGAGATGGAATCAAATAGTAATGGTGATGATGATTCAAATATGGATTTTCAATATTCAAATTATTCATACAAGAAAAATGGTTTGATCAAACAATCCTTCAGTTTGACAACTTTAAAAGGTGATAAACTACATTTGATTTCATATACAACTACTTCATCATATACTAACTCAAAATTTAAAAATAAAACTCCATCATTAGATCCATTGTTTAAAAATATTCAAATCCCAAAAGATGTATATCCTGATCTGAATGATTCAAACATTGATAATAAGTCACCTAAGTTAAGAGCAAATTCATTACCTATTCAACCATCAACCAATAATATCATCATTCCATCATCATCTCCTATTTTATCCCCAGTGAACCATGAACCTGCAATCTTAACCACTAACGCTACAAAATCATTACAAAATTCAAGAGAAAATACCCCAAGATTCCTTGATCTACTGTTAAATCCCCACGTAACGCCACCATTGAATAATTCTAATATTTCACAGATTAAAAGATTATCAATTCCAAATGGGAATAATAATTGCTATGATTCGGTGGCTTTAAATGCTTTAGATAGGTATTCTTTCAAGTTCTAGAAACTTACGTATATAGTGGGTTTTTGGATCTTTATTTATTTATTTTGTTAGGGATAATTATTGGTGCTAAGTTTCTGGTTTAAAGTTTAAAGAAGTAAGTAGTGTTTTAGAATTATTTAATACGCCTCTATTTCATTCAACTTGTGCGTTTACAAAGAAAGGTGGGGAATATTTACAATTTGTTGTGTTTAGTTTATTATTGTATTGCGCTGTTCTTGTAAGTTGTTACTTCAACCAACTATATTGTGCTGTATTTGTATCAACGGGTATCCGGTATATTATTTTAGAGTTTCCGATAAATACCCTAAAACTTAAAAGTGACACAACTTTTACATGCATAATTAAGATGCTGTACGCGCTAGCTGTTGAAAAAACTACACTAACTAGTAACGACTACTAGCGAGTCACGACTCACGACTCACGAACTAGTGCGATTATTTGTTAATTGAAAGGTTTGATTGCACATGGGATGACTAGAGTTTGTCATTGTATGATGATGGGGTAATCCACTCGAGAGTTGCATTGTGCTCACTACTCTAGGCCCTGGGGTCTAATTGTAACTTGTTGATTATAATTTATAAATGATTGATTTAAGATTTATTAAAACGGATGGAAATTGACCAAACATCGCGACAAACGATCAACGATTTTCCCTTTTTTCACGATTATAAACGATTGACGACTTTTTTCCCAAAAAACCACGATTACGATACGATTATTTTTTTGATTTTTTCAACTATATAGAAACAGGAATTAACGTGTAAAGAGGCTTCTACAGTCTGGAATCTGGTGTCTAAGTATATTTAGTAGAGTCAAACGATCTTTGAACGATTTTTGCCAAAAATATCGCCAAAACGACTCGAAACGACGAAAAAACTTCCCGCGACGTCTGGTCTAGATGGAATATACAAAGATGATTTATATTTGGTTATTTATCGGAAATTAAGCATAATTTTTCAGCCCGATAGATCCCCTAGTCTCCAAAAAACTTAACCTTAAATTCATTTCAGAGTCGACGTTAAACTTAAAACCGAGAATCAGGAATCAGGATTCAGGATTCAGCTAGGAATCAGGATATTTGATTTCGTAACTCAAATTTGAGGCTCAAGCCTCAAAGTCCAGACTCCATATAAATTGGATTTTGGAATCTGGTGGTTGTTGTGCGGCGTGCCTCTAGTTGGTCAAGACTCGATATGCCCATTGCCTACCGTGTCTTTCTTCCAACTCAGGGATAAAGTTATATAATATAGATAGATCACGACTCGCTGGACAGTGGAGTCTGGGAGATGTCCATGTATGTTTCTTCTTTGTTACATACCTAGTTACTAGTATCTACATCAGAAACTAAAAACTAGAGGAAAATTTGGAGCAATATATCAAGTGAGGAGTTCACACCCATTTGATTCCAAATGTAAATATGGGTAACAGTAGGTACTAGGTACTCCTTCGATATTCGATACTGAAATTAGGTCCTCAGAGAGGGGAGTTAGAATGACAACTTTGAACTTTGTGTACAGTGTGCAGTGTACAGTGTGCAGTGTACAGTGTACACTAGTGGACACTTATATATACAATTTTTGAATTTCAATGGGTGTTTTCGAAAACTGCTAGCTTAAAGTTCGTTTGAACATTTCTTGTTATAGCGCATATATTTATAGAATTCCATATAACTTATATGCATATTGTTAATTCGCTCAAACTTTGCTGAATTACCAGCAACTTATTATCAAGAGATTTATGAAATGAGGAACCAATTACATGACTCATGATGTTTGAGTGAAATACCTCAAAAATATATATTACAAATATCTCTAAATATCTATTGTAAATTTCAAAGTTCAAATCTGGATGATGTAGAAAATTTGCAGTATGCAATATAAATATCATCTCCAGCAGGACTTATCGTATTTACATACTTAGTATTGTTGCTAATTATCAAAATTTTATATAAAACAAAACTTGTTGATTCAATCAACATTCTTCATAGTCATTAATCACGGGCTAGTTCCGCTATTCTATCAATTCTGACTCCAGATTCCATGAATCACCTCACGCAAATGCCAAAAATCTGACAGATCTCTTTCAACGATTCACGAATCTTTGAGCATTATTTCTTCTTTTGAAATTTCTAATAATCACACAAATTGAAAGACAAAAGATATGACACATCTACAGAAAATTAAACTCAGGGACATATATATATTATATATTAAAAAACGAATAAGAAGAAGAGGAGGAATAAAAAACAATTGATCAATAAAAAGAGAAAAGAGATTCAACGTCATTAACAATAACATTTGAATCTCATTAAAAAAACAGCGCGCACAAAGAGTAAAAAGTGAAAAGGTATAATAAAAAAAGAGTTTAAGTTTAAAAGATCCATTATAATTAGTGGTAAAAGAAGTTGATGTTATAATGTCATAATAACAATCATCAGCAATGAACACAAAAAATTCGTTCATTTAAATTTCAAATGCAATCATTCAATTCATTAAATTAAAGAGAATAGAACTCAAATGGTTTCTCAATATTTATTCTTCTTCAATAGTTGGTTCAGATTTCTTTAATGAACTTCTAGCAAACAATTCATCAACTTCTTCAATTCTTAACCCTTTGGTTTCAGGGACAAAGAAATAAACAAACCAAATACTTGCAAATAAACATCCACTGAAAACAAAACCTAATTCATAGCCAATCTTTTTAGTGATAAAAGGACTGAATAATGAAATCAAAAAATTAGAAATCCAATTGATTGAAGTTGAAATAGCCATTGATGTTGCCTTGACTCTAACTGGGAAAATTTCAGAAACGACAACAAAGGCAACAGGACCCCATGTTGTTGCAAAACCAATAATATACAAACATGTGAAAAAAATCATTAATCCACCAATTGACTTGTTTTGAACACCATTTTTTAATGCAAATGAACCTAAACAAGTATAAATAATCATTGAGAAAAACATTAAGATTGAACCATATAATAAACATGTCTTTCTACCTAATTTTTCAACAAGGTAAATCCCTAAAAATGTTGCTGCAAAATTAACTAAACCTAAGATAATTGCAGTAATATAAGAATCATCAATACCAACAGATGCAAATAATGAAGTACCATAATAGAAGAAATAATTGGCACCTGAGAATTGTTGGAAAAACATAACAAACATACCAATGGCTAATCTGAAACCTAATTTTGGTGAGCCTGTCAAAAATTCATGCCAATTAGTTTTATTATTATTTAATTCATTGATTAAACGAATATCAGCAACAATTTTATCAACTTCAAATTGACAAACTTTAGAATCAACTGGAAGGTGGTTCAGTCTAGAAATTGATTCTTTTGCCCCTTGAATATCATTCAATTTATTGATCTTAAAAACAGCAGATTCTGGCATATAAAACGTACCAATTGACATTAATAAAGCCCAAACAAAACCTAAACAGACAGGAATTAACCATTCAGTATCAGTGTTTTCATATGATTTTTTACAACCATAATTAGTTAAATTACCTAATAAGATACCAAATGTAATCATTAATTGATAAAAGACAACCATTGCACCTCTGATTTTTAACGGAGCACTTTCACTGATAAACATTGGAGTAACAACAGAAGTTGAACCAACAGCTAAACCGGTAATAATTCTTCCAACTAAGAACTGATACCATTTACTTGATAATTTTGAAGTTGCTTGGACGATTAAACCTATGATATAGATTAAAATTGAAACAAAAATGGTGAATTTTCTACCTTTAATATCAGCTAATTTTGGAATAGTTAAACCACCAACAGCACAACCTGCATTGAAGACAGCAATGATTAAACCAATTAATAAAGTATCGAAGATGATTAATCCTGTAGTTGAATCAATATCATTACCAAATCTGTTTTTAAAGCCTTGAAAATTTGAAATACCACCAATGGTACCAACGTCCCAACCAAAGATAAAACCAGCAAATGAAGTAGCAATACATAATAAGATGGGAATTCTCAATTTGTAGATTGATTGGTCTGCTAAATCGGTTTCATCAATTGATCTTTGATCAATATGATCAGTACTTGATTGATTTTTATTAGAGCTAGAAACTTCTGACATAATAAAATAGCTTTAAATTTCTTATAATGAGAGAAATAAAAAAAAATGAGTGGTTTTAAAAGGATATTTTCAGTTTAATTTATATTAAATCCAGACAGTATGAGAAGAGTTTAAAAACATAGTAAATATATTGGGGGAAAAAATGAGTGGAAAAAAAGAACTGAAAACAGAAAGTCACACAACTATTCATAAATTCACTTCTCACCGGAACAACTTTATGCATGAGAAGCATATTTCGCGGAAAAACTTCCAATTAATCCGCATGTTATTAATCCGTAGTCAGGGTAAATTCCATATCGTAACATGGTTGCTTTAACTTGCCAGTTGGCCCATGGGGTGATTCATGGGGCATTTGGGTAAGGTGATGTATCAAGGGTAACTTTGATTACAGTGTGTTTGATTCATTCTATGTTAAAGATATCCTTTATCTCGTATTAGTTATACTGTCGAATCAAAAGTATTTGAATTTTAGCCCAAAAATTTGATGGTTAAAACGTACCGGCATTCCTTTCACTCTAGGACCTTTTGCTGAATGATTTCATTCAAATTTTATTCTGGACAAAATCGGAATGAATATGAACAAGCTAGCCTCTTATAACTACATATACGTAATTTGTAAATCCCTGGTGTTCTATCCAATGAGAAGAGCACGCCATTCTTACAACACTGAAGTTTAAAGTTAAGGCCGATGCCTATAAGCTATCTCAAAATAATTTTATGTAAGTACTAAGGTTCAAAGTGAAACTAGAGTCTAATGAGAAGAGAATGAAAGTGTGAATGGAGTCAAAAGATCTTCGGTTATCAAAATATAATTAGAATGAGAAGAAGAAAAAAAGAAATATTATTACGTAATGTTTATATAATCAATTACATAATCAGTTTCGACTTTGTTCTTTCTTTCTAAAATTATTCCATCAAATTCATCAAATTTCAAACCTCAGATTAACATTATGGCAGTTTATATTCCAGACGATCACGATGCTCAGATAGACGACGGTAAATTCCATACACGACCATCAGTTGGTCTGAAAATATGGGGTCCCTTGGTGCCTGCTTCAGACTGTTTGCCTGGTCTTTACGCATTAACAGGATTTCAAATAGTGGTTGGATTAACCATGATTAAGAACGTTAGAAGCATTTGGAACATTAGAACCCCACTGGCGAGAGCCTCTAAAGCGCTGAGTACCCTGGCGAGTGGTTATCTATTGTTCAATTCAGGGTTAGAAGTTTCGAGATTGACTTTGCCTTATGATCCATGGTTTGAAGAAGCAAAATTAGCAAGAATGAAAGCTATACAGAAGGGGGAATATGTTAATTACTGGTTTGGCCCATTGAATTTCAAGCCTATGAATTTCAAACAATGGAATGAAAAAGTTGATGTTTGGTTAATGAATGCTGAGAATGAATTTGATGGAGAAGAAGAAAATGATAAAGAAGGACATGATAAAAGAATAGACTTCTCTAAGGCCAACCCAGTACTGCATCAGGGCTACACTGATTTGAAAAGAGTGAATCATAGAAGAAACAGCGAAATTTTAGAGTTATTATCAAATGATACAATTTTCAAACAAGTTTTACCTAATAATCAAAATTATTTATCCTTCAATAATGAAATCAAACAATCTATCGTGAAACCTGAAGATAATCTTCTTGAAAATGATTATGATTTAGATGAAATCTGGGAGTTAAATGATCCTTGGATGAATCTAGCTCATGAAACTAGTCAAAGTGTCAGATTTATTCCTAAATTCAGATGGATTGAGAGTAAAATAGAAAAGAAATGATGAACTGTACATATATGACTATATAGCTGATATACACACCATACAATACCACTAAATCCACTACTAAATCCACCAAAATACCCTCAAGATCAGTATGTAGGAAAATTCGCGAATTAAATTGAACTAAAACTATTTCCCTTAATCTCTAAACCTTCATCTAATAAAAACTTCAACAATTCAAAAGATGAGATTCAATTATTTGATATCCTTCTTATCCGTCTTTCTCGCGACTCTTGCCGTCTTCCACGATGAAGCCAACGTCGTTGACTGGCAGATACTTCAAATTGGTCAAATAGTGGATAAAAACGTCATTTTCCTTGCTGAGACACTTACATGTGTTTTAACTGACCGTAATGTTCTAGCTGGTATCTCAATGGGTAATCCAATCTGGAGAATCAATTTCGATGATGCTAGAACCGATTCTGTTCAAAGAATTGTTCCATATGGATCAAGTACTCAAATTTTAAGTGGTTTGAACTATGAAAACAGATCTGTAATTGAGATTTGGGATGCTGAAAAGGGTTTTTTAGTTAAACAATTACTTCAATTTGATAAGGAATTAGTTGAGCTAATGGTACTACCTAATGGTAACGTTGTCAATGTGTTTTCAAATGGTGATATTATTGTTATAAATGAAAATGGTGATTTTATACATGAAGGAAAAATTAAACCTTCAAAAACTGTTCAAATTTATCATTTAAATAACAATAAATTTTTGGTATTATATCGAGAATTGAATGAAGATACTGCTCATTTAAGCTTCTATGATGGTGAGTCTTTAAATGAACATGATCTAACAGTTGGTTATGAATCAATCGTTGATTTTTATGGTTCTAAAATTGTTTATCAAGATGCAGGTAATCAATTCAATTATATTAAATTCAATTCTGTTTCAAACTCTTACAACACTTTTAAGCTACCATCATTATATAAATATATTCCTCTAGACTCTTCTGAATATATTGCATTTGAAAAAAATCATCATATCGAAATTTTAAATAATGATTTAGAACCACATTTTGTTATTGAAAACGTTCATAAATACGATTTAAAATTCTTAAATTCAAGTTTTATATTATACACTGAATTTCATGCTAACATTATTGATGCTGATACAGGTGAAGAATTGAAAAGTACCCTATTAGAAGAAAAAATTGATCATGATAACATTAATAAAATCATGACTAAAACAGATGGCATTGAAAATATTGTTTCGATTTTCTATTTCAAGGACGATACGTACTCTTTATTCATTAATGAAGATAAACGTTGGACAAGAGACGTTTCATTGGCCCAAATCACATGTCATACCGTCATTGATATCAATGTTGAAAATACAATAACATATCAAGAGATTCAAATTGAAGAAAACTTAAACATCTTTGAAGCTTTGATTTATAGATTCAAAAGACATGCAATTGAATTAAAACAGTTATATGAATATTTATGGTTAATGCTAGAATTATATGCAATTGATGAATTACCAGATTCAAATACTTGGAAAAATAAATATTTTGGATTTGAGAAGTTATTTATTACTGGTACAGCTAATGGTAGTGTCATTGCTATTAATACACTAAATGGTGAAATAGTGTGGACCTTTTATGCTGAAGCTGGTATCAATTCATTAGAAAACATTAATAATAAAGAGGTTTATGTTTTTACAGATAGTGAAGCTAGATACATTTTAAACGCAATTACTGGTGAACTGATTAAAAAACATGCAATTTCAACCCCAAGTAAAGTATTAAGATTAGATGAAAAGGATTTTTTGATTAAAAGTAATAATGGAGTTGATGTCATATTAGGTAAAGATTCAAAAGTTTATAATGATATTTACTATTGTAAAGATGATAAATCTTTTATTCAAGGTTTTAAAATTGAAGATTCAAAATCAAAGGCAACTTGGAGATTTGATGTTAACTCAGATGAAGAAATTATAGGGTTTGCCCAAAAGGATTCAAATGAAGAAATTTCAAACATTGGTATCATATTAGGTGATCGTAAAGTTTTATACAAATATTTATATCCAAATTTAGCAAGTTTTGGTGTTTATAATAAAGTTACTAAAGCCTTATACATTCATATAATAGATATAGTTACAGGTGAAGTAATTCATTCAACAATTCATGATGAACTAATCCATGAAAATGAGAAATTCAATATCATATTTGGTGAACATTGGGTAATCTATTCATATTGGTCAAATTTACCAGTCCCAGAACAAAAAATAGTTGTTATTGATTTATTTGAATCAATGATTCCAAATCAAAAAAAATCATCAAATAATTTGAATGAAACTTTATCATCTTTTGAATTTAAATTTCCCCCTGTTATTATAACAAAATCTTTTATTTTACCGTATAAGATTAATTCATTAGGTATATCTAAAACAAGATTTGGTGTCACTACCAAAACCATTATTGCAGCATTAAACAATGGACAAATCTTAAGCATACCAAAACCAATTTTGAATTCAAGAAGAGTTGAAGGTCGTCAATTAAATGAAATTGAAAGACAAGAATTTTCACTATTACCATATGAATCAATAATTTCCGTTGATGAAAACACAGTGATCTCTCATAATAGATCCATTTATGGAGTTACAACCATTGTTTCAATTCCAACTAATTTAGAATCAACGAGTTTAGTTTGTGTTTATGGATTAGATGTGTTTTGCACTAGAATCTCACCATCTTTACAGTTTGATAAATTAACACAAAGTTTCGATTATATTAAATTGATAGGAAGTATTGTGTTATTGATTGTCACTTATGCTGCTATTAAATACTTCAATGCAAGTAGGAAACTAAAGAACTTGTGGGTTTATGAAGAATAACACATTATTTTATAGAATAGAATTATATAACAGATCAGTACATTATAATATATGTAATAAACAAATGAACTAATCGGAATAATGGATAAAACTGGATATAATTGTATCCCCATGATATATTTGATAGAAATTGCAAACCCGATCACCAAAATACTCAATCTCCATAAAAATATTACGTGGTACTAATTAAATTCCAATAAACAATCATTAAACAACACCAAAATGTTTCAATTAAAACTCACAGTCCTATTAACGGTCCTCTCAATCCTCAATCTTGTCCAATCATCATCATTGCAAATCGGCATCACCAAAAAGATCCCAAATTGTACAAGAAAGGCTGAAAATAACGATTTTGTTCATGTTCATTATACTGGTAAATTAGCCAGTAATGATAAAGTCTTTGATAGTTCTTTTGAAAGGGGTACACCAATTGGTTTTGAGCTAGGGGTTGGTAGAGTCATTAAAGGTTGGGATCAAGGTGTTTTAGGTATGTGTGTTGGTGAGAAACGTAAATTAAGTATTCCTTCAGAATTAGGATATGGTGCAAGAGGTGCAGGTGGTGCTATTCCACCAAATGCTGATTTGATCTTCACTGTTGAATTGGTTGCCATTGATGGCTATACTCCTGAAGAAGCTGAAGTTGAAGAAGTTGTTGAAGCTGAAGAAGAAATTGTGGAAGCTAGTGAAAATGTTGAAGATGAAATTATTGAAAAAGATGAATTATAAGTAAATTGAAACTGCATAAAATGAGTGTAACAGAAAGAATCTACAATATGATCAAATATACTATACATAAATTTTCATTGAATTAACCTATTAATATGAAATTTATTTTCTTGATTTTGGAGCATAAGTTTTAGTAGCTTTTCTAGTTCTTAAGAATTGAGCAGCAGATTTAATGGCAGCAGATCTTAAGTCATCCCTGTAACCGTTAGATAAAGTGGCAATAGCTTTTAAAGTAGATCTAGCTTCTTTGTTTTTGTTGAATTTAACAGTTTGGACAGATTTAGCTGGTTTGTTTGAGTTTTTAGCGATTTTAGATTCAACAACAATTGAACCATCAGCATCTTGGGAAACTTTGAAAGCTTTTTCTTGAGCTAAACCGGAATCAGCAAAGGTATTGTGAGCAGTAGCATTTAATGGAGCTTTAGAGAAAGTACCAGTGGCTTGTTTAACTAAAAATGATGATTGTTTTTGGGTTAAGTACCAGATTAATTCACTGTTAAAAAATAGTTAGTATTTTGTGCTTTAAACATCTATCATTAGGTGAAAATAGAGGTGGAATTTCTCGTTTTGTGAGTGTAAGTTTGTACTGGTTGTTGTTTTCGAATGGATTATTTTTATTAATGACATATTAAAATGGTGAATATATTATCTGAATCTTGAATTAACCCAATGTCAACCTCATGTTTTCATTATTGGATAATCACAAATAGACCAACCTCTGATGATAATTAACCATGAAAAAGGTGGATTCAATTCAACGTTAATATAACATTTAACCCTCCCATTCTTGTATCAATATTCTTTCAACATGTTTCAGTCAAGCATTAATTTCACTATTCACAAAGATCACACTATTCAAAACGACACAAGTGAGTTCTTCAGTCTCCTCTACTCCACAGTATGATCCTCTGCGTTCAATAAAACATACGAAGAAACGTTAGACATGATTGAATGATATTCTGTTGTTATTATCAAATTACAATAATGAACTAAAAATTAATTATATTTCACCTAACTATGGCCACTTTTCGCGAATTTCCAGCCAATTTCGCGGATTTTTGTATGTGATTTTTCAATAGGCGAAAACTACAGAAAAAAAATTGTTTGGTATTGGTGTTTGGATGTGTCTTAAAAACTGTGACTGGTATTCTGGTTTGGGCACACTGTTATTTTGGTTTTGGATGTATAGCCCTAGCTCTAGTCATGTGGTCTAATTCTGATAAGGGCTATCTCTCATCAATATTCTTTGTGTGTGATTTGAATCTTATGAACTGTTTCCTAAATACTTTACTAAATTCATCTACACTTAAGTTCCTGTATAAAATATAAATATGTATCTTAAACCCATAAACGATCATTAAATGAAAAAACACTAACGAATTCAATTGAAGTATAAAATAGCAAATTAATCAAACTCTTTCATGATGGTAATAAACTTGAATAAATAAAATAGAACAAAAATTAAAAAAAATAAAAATAAAAACAATAAAAAGTTAAACGCATTAATTATATGTAAGGTAGCTTTTTAATATACAAAAATATAACATCATTATAATCATCACTCTAAAATGGTACAAATCACACTTAATCTTCTTCTTCTAGTCCATTTAATTTCAATCCAACTTTAACGAAGAAGTCAATTAATAGTGATCTTTTCTTGAAATTTAAATTAATTTCATTGTTTTTAACAATTGATTCATCGAATTGTTGATTTGATCCACACCAAATTCTCAAAATCCCTGATAATTCTTCAATTTTCAATGAAATTTCATCATCATTATGATACAACATCTTATTAGAAATCATTGCCTTAGTGATTAAATATAATGAGACAAATCCCAATAAGTTGAAATTCTTTAAATCATTAACCAAATCTAATTTTAAAAATATTTGTTTTGATTTGATGAAATCTTGTTGATTATGAATTAAATTTGAAATTTTTGAAGAATATAAAACTAATAAATCATCAGAATTAATCTTTTTGATGTTTAAACGATCTAAATATTTGGAGAATAATTGAATTTTCTCATCTGTTGGATTTAATAATAAATCTAATTGTTCATCTTCAACTTGTAGTTCATTCAAAATTTCAAAATTTGATTTATTTGAATCATTAATTGCACGACTTAAAAATTCAAATAAATTAGAAGTTTTAATTGATTCTGTAATCAAGACATATAGGTTATTAGTAATTGATAATTCATCTTCAATTAAATCATTGTTAATGAATTTATTAATAAATAATTCATTATTAATGGATTTACTCAATGGAACAGATAAAATTAATTTTAATTTGTTGGATTCATCATCAGTTTCATCCAATTTAATTTGTTTGATATAATTCCATAAATGATCAATATAAACTTGGATTAATAATTTAACTAAAATGTTTGATTTGTTATATTGACATTTTAACCATATTGACTGGAATATACAATTTTTAATGTAATTTGAGTTTGAGTTGTTATTCCTGTAGAAAGTTGACCAAATTGATTGGCTTTTCAAATTTCTAACGTCATCAATCAAATAATCTTCATGATTGATTAACACTTTTTGTTGTTTCTTTTCAAATATTGATGGAACAATTAATTTAATTAAAACAGTGAAAATTAATGAAATTTTTAGTAGAATCACAAAAGTTTGGTTAAAACTACCAAAACCTGAGCTGTTGTTATAACTCAAAACCGGTAATGAGAATAAACTTCTATCATTGTTGAAATCATCAGTCAAACTTGAACCAACCATGAAAGCTAAACCACCCATTAATAATTTATTGGTGTTGTTATTAGATCTTGGACTTGAGTTACTGGATTCATCATTGAAGACTCTTGGTGAGTTGTTATTGGTGAAATTAATACCGAATTCACTTAATTTTGATTTTAATAAATCATTTTCTTGTTTTAATGAATCATTTTTAGATTGTAAATGTTTAATGTATTCTGTTGCTTTAGATAAGATGGTTGCCTTGTTTAATTTTTTAGCTGGTTGTAAACCGTCTAATTGATTATCAACGTCTTCATCATCATCCTCTCCACTATCAACTAAGACTCTTAAAGCAGGAACGGAGTTTCTTAAATCTTTAATCTTATCATTAATATTGGTTCTATATTTCTTTTCAATATCATTATGAGAAGTCTTTTCCTTTTTGCAAACTTTTGATTTAGTGATTGATTTGTTTGGAGTAGCTTTTGATAATTTGACACGATGTTGTTGAGTTCTTTGTTGTGAATGAGAATCTGAGAAAGAATCTGAGTCAGAATGCTTATCTAATGAAGAATCAGAAGTGATTGATTGTCTTTTGAAATCAAATGATTGATTGTACTGTCTTTGAAAAGATAATGGAACTGAATCAACTTGTGGCATTTGAGGCATTTGAGGCATTTGATTCAAATTGAATTCATCACTAATGCTGTTGAAACTGTTTCTGTAATCGATGTGATTATGTGGGGATTGGTTGTTTGAAGAAGAAACAGATGAAGAATTGTAGTAAGGGGACATCATAAGTTTCTCTTCATCGTTGAACTCATAAAAAGAATTGATGTTGTTGACTTCATCTTCATCAGTTGTTGAGAAAGAAGTGGAAATTGAAGGATTCGATACGACTTGGAGTTGAGAATCTTGCAGCAAATCCTCCTTGTTTGGGTTGCTGTTGAAGGAGCTCAAGAAGGCGTCGTAATCTTCCAAAGAGTACGGAATGGACATGATTGGAGCGTTTAGAATAGGCAGAAGGGCTTTGAATTACAGAAAACGAAAGAAATTAAAGAGTCGAAATTTATTGAAACATTTTTGTTTATTTTTGTTAATTTAAAAATCGTATGACTTTTTCTTTTCTAATTGAAGAATATTTTGGTTTCTTTTTTTGATTTTTCTCGATTACGTAATATTCTCCTTCTAGATTACGTACGCTGTTCTGTCTATATTATGTAATCATCTCCCTCTAAACATAAAATGATCAAGAATGGAGCCATTGGTTCGATTGAGATGACTTGATGCTGTGTTGATTGAATGAATTGCATTACGTTTGGTGGACCTTATCTTTAGTGGTTTCTTATTTTGGTTTTTTATCGTTTTAATGTCTTTATTTTTATTGAGCATCTCATCATTAAATAAATATCTCTCAAATAAACCTCTTCTAATCTTTTGAATGGACTGTTTATCTTCTGTTTCAATACTTTCTAGTACATTCTCCGTATCTATTTCTTCTTCAATGTATGAATCCTCAATTGTGTCATCGAATTCGTTTTCTTTATCTTCATCATTTTTGTTATCTTCGAATATGTCATTATTATTATTATCATCATCATCATTGTTATTACTATCATTATTATTACTATCATCATCAACATCACTCAGTTCAAAATCACTGGAGTTCAACTCAAAAGGTGTAGTGTTGGATCTTTTGATAGGTGATTTTATCTCTGATATTGTGTTATCAATTTGATTGTTTTTAATCATTCCAATTGTATTAGATCTAAAGAATTTAGAATTTGTTATGTTTTTGGTATTTGAATTAAATAGCTTTCTTCTCTTGGATGTTGGTGATTCATTAAGAGTGGTGTTGATAGTAGTAGTGGTGGTATTATTGTTTGTGAATGCAGTGCTATTAGTCTTAGTGGCACTCTTCTTGAAAAAAGTATCAATTCCATTCTTAACAGGAGTTTGAATAACTTTAACATTCCTCACATTACTAACATTACTCAACTTTTCTAGATAAACATCCCTTGCCACTAAAACCTCCTTTGTATGAGGATTCAAATCACCAATTGCGATTTTATAATGAATCTCAGGATCCAATAAATTCCCAATACATTTCTCAAACAATGGATTTTTCAAGTCTAATTCATTAGGCTGATTCAACGTAGTGATCTTTCCCATAGCTGGATCAAATACCCTTTGGAATTGAAACGCTAAATCAGCCATCTCATATTCCATTTCGAAATTTGATGGAATTTTACATTTTCCTTCAAATCTCAAACTTATTAAACATTTCTTCATATTTGATTTATTAACCACCAATTTCAATGCCTTGATGATTCCAATATTAGGTATCCCACTGGTGTAATCACAACCACTTAAACATGCCATTATTCTTAATTGATTTGAATTCAACAATCCAAAAGGTTGTTTGCATTGCTTGAATTTGGATTTGTTAATAAGGATCAATTCACCAAATTCATTCAATTTGGTCAATAAGTTATTACAGCCAAAGATTAAAAGATCTGAATCTTCACTGATTATACCATCAACCAACCCAATTTTCTCCAAATAGACTAACTGTGGATCTGCTTCATATGGAGCAACAATGTATTTAATATCGTTGTATTTCAAGTAGTCGATAACTGATTTGGCCATCATTGGGGTGACATCAACAGATTTATTCAAATAAACCAAAGCATTTTTAGAATCTCCTTTTTGTAAACAATTCAAACCTTTTTGTTTATTGATGATTCTGGAGTTCAATCTTTCCTGTTCGATTCCGTTCTTGTTGTGGAAATCATCACCATCAAAAACAAAGTACGGCGTGATCCCAAAGTGCCTCAACATCTCGATTCTCTTCTGGAAATATCTGATGTATTTAACTGTTTTGATCTCTTGCGATAATTCAAACGAACACGAATAAATCGATTTATGGAGCCATGAATAAGAGTCGATGGCCAACGTTTTGCCTCTGAACTGCTCCAACGTGATGCTCTGCTGGATGTCCCTGAGCTGTGGAAGAAGCCCTGTGACTCCCATATCTCTGTCTAATTTCTCTCTCTGTTTACTTAATTAGTACTGATCTCTGATCTTTTAAAACGCGAATTTTTTGTTTACTTTTCATTTTCTTCCCAACTACAAACCCCAAACACCACCAAAACCATGGAAATTCAGCCAGATTTAGCAGGACTTTCGCTCCATGGAAGAAGAAAGAAGCCAGCAAGAGCATTCCATGACTTGCAGAGCCAGCAGCAGCAGTTCCAGCCACAAGTCTTGCAGCAGTTCCAACAGATTCCTCAAACTCAACAGACTCAGCAATCCAATGATTTCATCAACGTTGGTTTAAATTTGCAAAGACCTCAATCTCCAGCTGTTTTTAACAACAACAATTCCATCCAGCAACAATTCCATCCATCCCATCAGTCTCATCCATCCCAACAATTTCATGAGTTGAGCCAACAGTTCCAATCTCAACAATTCTATGAAGTTAACATTTTACATTCTTCAAATGGTGATAGCTTATCTGTTCCATATTCAAGAAAATTATCTGAAGATGAATGGAAACATAACACCTTCAAGACTGTTGAAAATACATTACCACCAACTGCCACCACCACTTATACAGCATTTGATCAATCTATTTCATCTCCAAAATTCACCAGATTATCATTATATCAAATTCCAATTGATGAAACTTTAAGACAACAATCTAAATTACCATTAGGTTTAACCGTGAGACCATTTGCTCCATTGGATCCAGAAGAAGAAGAAATTCCAGTGATTAACACTACTGAAACTAATGGTCCTATTCGTTGTTATAGATGTCGTGGTTATTTAAACCCATTTATGAAATTTACAAATGATGATAAATTTACTTGTAATTTTTGTAAATTTGCAAACAAAGTTCCACCTGAATATCAATCATTTATTGGTCCTGATGGGAAAAGACAAGATTATTTTCAAAGACCTGAATTGTTCAAAGGTACCGTTGATTATTTAGTTTCAAAAGATTATTGGGAAAATGATTTAAAACCAAATCCATTGCATATTTTATTCTTAATTGATGTTTCTTCATCAAATGAAATCATTCAATCAACAACCGAAGCAATTAAATCGAGTTTATATAATTTATCAAAAGATTGTAAAATTGGGATCATTACATTTAATGATAAAATCCAATTTTATAATTTAAATAATGAATTACCAACAGTTCATGTTATAAATGATTTAGAAGAACCATTCATTCCAATTTCAAGCGGATTATTTGTTGATCCAATTGAAAATGAATTACAAATCAATTCAACATTGATTAAGATTAATGAATTATATTCAAATTTTAAAAGTTCTTCAATTTGTTTTGGTTCTGTTTTAAAAGTTGCAAATGATTGTTTAAAAGATTTAGGTGGTGGTAAAATATTGAGTAATATTTCCAAGATTCCTAATATAACTCCGGGACATCTATTCAATGATTTAAATTTTAAAGATAATGGAGATCCTAAAATTTTTAAACCTGATAATGATTTTTATACTCAATTATCAAAAGAATTTTTAAAAAATAATGTTGGATTAGATTTATTCATTTTTGCAAATTCGTCAATTGATTTGAAAAATTCTGGTTTGATCTCATTTAAAACTTCAAGTAACTTAAAAATATATCCAAATTATATGGTTGAAAAGGATGAATTAACATATATTCAAGATTTTATTGGATTTATTGATTCAATAGTTGGTTATCAAGGTCAACTAAAGACAAGATGCTCAAATGGTTTACAAATCCAACATTATTATGGAAATTTTGCAAATAATAATAATGATTCAGATCCAAAATTATCAAATTTATCAAAAGATTTAGAAATTTCAATCTTATTTAAATATGATTCAAAATTGAACATGGATGAAGATTTTTCATTTCAAACAGCAGTTTTATATACCGATTTAAATGGTATTAGAAAAGTTAGAGTTATTAATAATATTGCTGCTGTTACTAATGATATTAATAACGTTTATTCATTTGCAGATCAAGACACAATATTAAATATAATGATTAAAAACTGTTTAAATCATTTATTTGTACAAAATTCAGTTGAAATCAAACATTCAATAATTAATAAATTGATTGAAATTTTCACGCAATATAGATTATTAATTTCAACTAATTCAAATCCAACTCAATTAATTTTACCAGATAGTTTAAATTCATTAACTTGTTATGCATCATCATTTAAAAAGAGTAAAATCTTTAAATTAAACATTAATAATAATTTGAAATTAATTGAATATTATAAATTAAATTCATTACCTTTGAATAAATTACTATTGTTATTATATCCAAGAATAATTGAATTAAATTCATTTAATGAATCAGATTGTGAAATTGATGAATTTGGGAAATTTAATATGCCTATCAATTTAAGAGCTTCAAGTCAACATATTTCAATTGGTGGTTGTTATTTAATCTTTAACGGTGAAAAATTATTCATTTATATTCATCAACAAGTGAATCCATTATTACTACAAGATTTATTTAACGTTAATTCAATTCAAGAATTATCTCCAATCTTAAACTATTTACCTGATTTAAACACTGAAATTTCAATCAAGACACGTAATTTAATTAAATATTTTGAAAATTATTTAAATGTTGGACAATTATCAATTCAATTAATTAGACAAGGTTTAGATAGACTAGAATTTGAATTCAATGAATTATTAGTTGAAGATAGGTCAATTGATAAGAGTTTAAGTTTTGTTGAAATGATTCAAAAAATCCATAAATCAATTAAAGAAAACTTACAAAATGGTGGTAAAAAAAATAATGAAAATTTTGATAAAAAGAACTTTGATGATAGAGTATTATCTCAAAGTTTTCTTCATCTTTGATCTTTATGTTTTTATTGTTAGTATTATTGATATTAGAATTAAAATAGAAAAAAATATTAGAAATGTATATTAATGGTTTTTATGATTTTTATATTAGAATTAAAATAGAAAAAAATATTAGAAATGTATATTAATGGTTTTTATGATGTTTTTTTTTGTCATTGTAGTGCTCATGGTGGCTTTCATTAGTATACTCAACAGTCAATTAGAAGTTGATTAATCAAAACATGCAAGTTAGGCGTTGGTAGATCTTTACTTCAAAGTTTTGGTCTCCAAGACTAAAAATATTTAATTCATTTTCAATTGACGAACTTTCATTATCATTTTTATGATGTATGATTTACGTGAGTTAATGAATCAATGGATTAAGAAAAAGAGACGTGTCTCATTGATTATGCAATCTGTTGACTATGGCTGGTCAAGGTCATTTTCAAGTGGGAATATACATGAAATTAATAATTGAATTGTGGAATTGTAGTCTAGAGAGTAGAGTATTTACTTGTTGTTATGAAGTAGATAAGTTTTTTTTGCCAGATAAACGCTCAAGATCTCGAAATATAGAGAAAAAATGAAGAGATGAGTATGAATTGTAATAAACATCAATCAATCTTGGTGAAATATTTTCAAAAGTAGCAAAAGGTTTGCATTCTGGAAATGAGAACCTCCATTTCTATGTGGAGGAAGCGGGTTTCTTCTTAGTTATGCCTGGATTAGTAGGTATTAGGTAATGTAAATGCTTTAAAGTTAAAACTGTATGCCAAATTTTAAATGACTAGATCTTTTAGCGTGACTGAGTCTTGACATTATATTACATAGCCTAATTTGTCTTGATATATTTGTTTGCGGCAAGCTCTGACACATATCGGAGATCATTTGAGTGGTACCTAAGTTGTTGTAAACGTTCTTCTTATGTGCGTTTGAAAGATTCGAATACTCATCTATCAGATTAATATGAGTTAATTTTAAAAAATGATTATATTATCATTTTATACGAAATTTATGTGAGGAAATTCCGTGATGTTTATCAATCATGTGTATCTGATGCTGAATCATCGATCCTGTATTGTTTAAATAATGCACGTATTCACATATTTGATGATTGTTTAGAGTGGCAATTAACTTACCATCAAATTATCCGGGTAACAGTTTTTACAGAATACTAATGATTGATTGGTTTATGAAGAGAAGAGTACTATGTAGTATGTTCGTATCATCTTGCTGTGTTGCCGCACTATTATGATCCAACAGTGTAATATTACAATACAATATTTACTGGGATGTGTAACTTCATGACAATTACATATCACATTATTTTCAATTACACTCAGTATGTAACTATTAATTGAAAAAAAAAAAAAGGTGGAAAAAATGTGGAAAAAAAAACAATTTGAAAACAATTTGATTTATTGATGAAAACTTGACCATGTTGACTTTCATTATATTCTCAAAGCATAAGTGCATGATATCGGGTAAAATACGTTTGTTGCAATTAAATTGAATCTGGTGCTTCCACAATTAAACTATTGTTGACTTTGATCAATTGCTATTATTTTTTGACTTTATGTCAATCAATAGACATGGTTTAAATTGGACTGCACATACTCATATATACGTTCATTAATCATTGAATCTGATGCAAATCGATCATGGTTGATTGGAATATACACCAATAATTGAAGGAAATTGTAGCCTTAATCACTAAATCTGTAACTCCGTGTCAGCATAGAACAATTTACAAATAATTAATTGTACAACTTCTATCATAACTTCATCCCTGTGTTGATTTATTTTTCCAGTAAATGAAATCCCACAGTTTCCATTTTCTAAGCTTTGAACTTTGTAAATAAGTACTCGTCATTGTTTGATAAAGCTCACATTTTGAACAGTTTAATATGCTCGTTTGTTAGATGTATTGATTGATATCAGTAAAAGGATCAGTTCACTTCAAATATTTGAGATGAACAATTAAATGATCAACTTCTATATATATTGATGGTCAGTGTAGCCTGGTGTTCATTCATCGATCCTGCTCTGCACAATACATAATACATAGTGTCATAATTGAATCATGATCAGTAGGTTAATCGTGTACTACACTTCAATTTTAGAGGAAAAAACGGTACTTATTCAAACAGATATGAATCTAATTAGACACATAAATGGATTATATGTTCAGAGACAAGAAATGCACCAATCACAGCACCGCTTTGGTCCATTGTCACTGCCTTCAAACCAACCTCACGTTTTTATCCTGTAAATTGGTGACTTAACCCCCCGAACATGTAAAATAATTGTTGAATCCACACATTTCCACAAATATTAGCAACCCTCTAATATTTATTCCCTCTGTTCTAATTAGACTCAATTCACACTCTGTCACACTCTGGGGAGTTACTGCTTAGTGATCACAACTCACAATATTCAACTTCATCAGTCGTTATTGTCCCAGAACTCAGACCCTTGCCGGATATCTGCACGCATAATAGAGATAAGGGAATCAAGTCGCCTTCGAACAATCAACTTCATTCAATATTTGCTAATTGATACGTACTCAAACATCAATTCATTGTGGAATCATGACTTCTGATCAATACATCATCGTCACTGGTGGGTTAGGTTACATTGGCTCACATACAGTGATTCAACTGTTACAATCGCAATATAGAGTGATAATATTAGATTCTTTACTGAACTCAAAATTAGAAACATTACAAAGAATTAAAGACATAGTTTTTAAGAATGATGAAGATTCCAAAGACTCATTATTGTTTTATGAAGTTGATCTTGCTGATGAAACACAACTGATTGACACATTCAATCAAATCAAAACACGTATTTCTGACATCAATTTAATCACTTCATTGATCCATTTCGCAGGTTTGAAATCAGTTAATGAAAGTGTTAAACATCCTTTGAAATACTATAAGAACAATTTCCAAACCTCATTGAATTTACTTTCCCATCTTTCCTATTTCCCAAACCTTCAACATTTCATATTTAGTTCAAGTGCCACAATTTACGGTGATGTAAAACTAAACGGGTATGAAATTCCCATTAAGGAAACAACACCATTATTAAAACCAACTTCACCATATGGTGAGACTAAACTAATGGTTGAGAAATTACTGAAACAATACATTCATTCAAATGATTTAAAAATCGGTGTCTTGAGATATTTCAATCCAATTGGTGCACATTCTTCAAATCAAATTGGTGAAGATTCAAAAGGTGATGTAACTAATCTGCTACCGATTTTAGGAAACCTAGCATTATTGAAACATACCACCCGTATGGAGCAATCAATCAATGTGTTTGGTGATGATTATGACACTGTTGACGGAACACCAATCAGAGATTATATAAACATTGAAGATTTAAGTAATGGACATTTAAAATGCTTAAAATATTTGAAATCATTAACACATAATAAATTCTATAGAGAATGGAATTTAGGAACAGGGAAAGGTTTAACCGTTTTAGAATTATTGAATGTTTTTAATAGTTGTAATCCGGATGTGAAAATTGGGTATAAATTAGTGGATAGAAGACCAGGAGATGTTGAAATATTGGTTGCTGATCCAAAGAGAGCTAACTTAGAATTAGATTGGACTTGTCAGAGATCAGTTGAGGATAGTTGTAAAGGACTATGGAATTGGTTGAAATTTCTAAATGCTATCAAATGAAATTGATAATAAAATTAGTGGTGTTTTTAGTTCTTATTACATGTATATACCTATTGTAAAATCAAATAAACATCATATATTATAATAAATAAATCACAACCTCACCATCTCAACGTCCTCCTTAATTTCCTCTTCTTCATTATTTTGATTATATCTATACCAATTATACCAAACGATATCAAATATTGTAATTATTAATCCAATTACATTAATCCAAGTTAAATGATCTTCAAAAATTAACAATGAGACAAAAATTGTTAAAATCTCTTTAATAATTCCACAAATTGATAATGTTAATACTTTTGATCTTTGTAATATCATGAACTCAAAAATTGTCATGAATAAGACTAAAATACCAGGTATTAAAATCAATATTGAACCTTTTAACATTCCTTGTTGTTCCCAAAATTCATTATTAATAAAATTTATACCCCCTTCAATGATTAATCCTAACATGAATAAAACTATGAACATGATAGGTGAAAGTTGGTTTATTGTAAATAATGGATTTTTTTTCTTTTTAGAATGTAAATGTTCATTATCTTCAACTGTATTTGAATTCAATAATAATTGAGTTAAAACCCATCTTAAACCAGACATTGCTGCACTTCCCAAGACTAAAACAAATCCAATTATGAAAAATTTATTATCCACTCCATCATCTTTATCACTCATTAACATCACACCAATAATCATAACACCAACAATCCCAAATAAAGATAAACTAAATCGTTCAATTTTGGTAATTATTGAAAAAATTAAAACAAATGCAATTGAGGAAGATTTAACCATCGTGTATGTTGATAGATTAATGAACCTGAATGACATGTTGCCTAATCCGATATCACCAGCTGATGAAACAGCACACGGTATGATGGTCTTGATGTATGTATTCCAATTAACTGGTTCATGTTGATGTTTCAAGGAAGATAGATGGATTATTAAAAACGATACAACTGAAAGCAACAGTTGATGTAGCGATGTGATAAGGATAGGAAATGGTAGATTGAGTTTAGATTGGCCAAACATCCATTTGTTATAAAGTGAAATGCTCAATGAGAATGAATACCAGCCAATAACCAACGATATCAAGACGATGGTTTTATGGTGTTTCTGGAGCTGTGAGTGCGGTTGCAGCTCCAGCACTTCGTCAATTGGCTCCGGTGGTTCCAGCAGCGGCCTCTGAAGGTCGTGGGCCACAACTGAGTGCCTCCTGCTGAGGTTCTGGTCCATTTTGTGCTTCTGTCTCTGTCAAATGGATCTAAATCTGTAAATTCCACTAGTTAAAAACTAAATCTAAAAAAAAATACCGAAAATTTAATTTCTCCTTTCTTGCTTTAAATCTTCAAATAACCAAAAATCATGACGCGTATTTCACCATTTTTGCTGCTCTTCTCGCTCTGTGCGGCCCAGCAGTCGTCCCTAAACTCAGCTGCCTCGCCCACTTTGCCCTCACTCGTCGCGCTTTCCACAAACAGCGGGCTCAGCTACAGCGTCGAGTGCCTGCTAGGCTCCAACTCACAGCCAGTCAATCTGAGAATCGACATCGCACAACCCTACACCTGGGTCTCGTCTGCCAGCAGGTCCTACTCGTGCTCCGCCGCCAGCAATGTTACATGCTCCGGAAACGGTGTCTACAACTCTTCAAGCTCGAACACTTCGGTCTTACTAGAAGAAGGTGAATCCTTTGTGTTTCTAAATGGTGTTACTATCAACGGGTCCCTTTATGAAGATTCATTTTTGATCCAAGACAACCAAACTTTGCAAGACTTCAATTTCCAACGCAACAATTTCGTCGTTGCCAATGAATCAACAATAGGAGTTGGTGCAATTGGATTAAGTGGTGAAATATCATACGAATCAATCAATAGCTTCCCAAATGTGACCTTCTTAAACAATTTAGTCAATGGAGGTTCAATCAACACTTCATCTTATTCATTTTTTCCAAGAAATTATGACGAATTAAAACTCACATTCGGTGGATTAGATCCAAATGAATTCGTTAATGATCTGGTTTATTTTAAAAACATCCCATTTGTTCAATATGGCTATCCTCGATTATATTACAACTATCCAATCATCCCACTGACTGGCGTTTCTGTTGTCTCTACTACTGGATCTTCCGTTGCGTTATCATATGATGAATTCCCTGTTTTATTGGATTCAAGATTCACATATTCTTTATTACCAATAGAAATCATTATCAGTCTAGCTATTCAACTAAATGCATATTATTCAGATGATGAAAATTATTGGTTATTAAAATGTTCAACGGGTAATTTGGGTGCCACAATAGCATTTAGATTTGGTAATGTTACAATTCAAGTTCCAATTAATAATTTCATGCAAGAGTTATATGATGATAATAATAATCATGTTGTGTTTGATGATGGTGAAGATGCTTGTCTTTTAAGTATACTTCCTCAAAACAAGTATGGGATTCCAATCTTAGGTACAAATTTCTTAAAATCAGCATTTATCGCAGTTGATAATGATAATCAACAATTAGCAATCGCACAAGCATATAATGAGATCTATATAAATCAAACAAACACACAATCACAAACTGTGTCAAGTGCAACTACGAAAACTTCAATTCCATTTCAATCTTCTTTGATTCAATCAAGTACAATTCCATATGCAGTCAATAATAACGTTACCAGTTATGATTCATTCACATTAAGTTTTGATTTCAAGAGTTCATTGAGTGTGATTCCAGCAGATATCACAGCTGCTGTCAGTCATGGTACCATTTATACTGGTAGATTGGTAGCAAGTACGACTACTACACCTGGAAGAAGTACAAGTACTCAAAGAATGGAAGCGCAAGGGGATATATTGGGAGTCAGTGGAATGCTTGCGGCTATCGGTTTATTGATCAGTATGTTACTGTGAGTGTATTGGTGTGTATTAGAATGTAAAATTAGGAACAGTATAGATAAAAGTTAGTACTTATTCGTTGTTAGTAGTAGTTATTAGTTATTAGTTAGCGGTGCTTATGTAATAATTACATAATTATTACGTAACTTTTTGGTGTCCGGATGATGTTTTTTCTGGAAATTTTTTTCCAAATTTTTTTCCTTTTTTTTTTCCATCAAAAACAAGAAAAAAACATCAAATTTTATTAAGGGATTTTTCAACTAATTAAATTCTCAGCCCAACACTGAAATCAGCCCCAAAATTCACCCAAATCATATTAAAAGCCACTCAGATTCCCCGTATTTTGCACCATGTTGGATCTATTGAACATCCATTCTTCTTTAGATCACAAAACCACAAAATCCAGTAATCCATTAGTTGATTTCTTATCTTCAATCTACACATATTTCAAAAAACTCAATGTTTTTGATTCGATTTTAACAAAAGACGTGAATAATACTACTGATGATACCACCACAACCACCAAGAAGAGCACGTCGTTGTTTCCTGATCAGTTACAGTACCATGATTTGAAAACAAGTGCTATTCCTTGTTCCACTATTCAACAACCAATTTTCAAATTAGATAATAATCATAATAATCAAGGTACAATATCATGGAATTTCAAAGAAGATGATCACAATGATGATAAGATTCCTGATTTGCCAAACCCTGAATTCTTTGATTTGGAATTAAATAAAGATATAGAACTATCTTCAATTTCACCATCAACTTCTCATTCATCAATTGAAAATAATACAACAACTCCAACAAATTCAACCCTTTCTGAAAAATCTAAAAAATCACCAATCTCTTCAAACTACCTATGTGAATACTGTGGAGCTGAATTTAAAATAAGAGGCTATTTAACAAGACATATCAAGAAACATGCATTAACTAAAGCTTATGAATGCCCATTTTTCAATTCAAATTCAGATGTTAAATGTCATACAAATGGTGGTTTTTCAAGAAGAGACACCTATAAGACCCATTTAAAAGCAAGACATTTTAAGTATCCTAAAGGTACAAGATCTTCAAATAGATCAACAACTGCGGGTAATTGTGGAATTTGTATGAAACCATTTAAAAATAATGAAGATTGGGTTGAAAATCATATTGAAAATGGTGAATGTAATGGATTACCATTAAATTATGAAATTAGAGGTAAGAACTCAAGACGTAAACATTATGAATTTCCAACTACAAATAACAGCAATGGTAATAATGTTGATGGAATCAATTCTCCAATGAGTTTAGATTCAAACTCTCCTGATCATCCAACTACTTTAACCAATTCTTCATCTTTGAGTTCCTCAAATTCTTCAAATTCTTCCCCAATGAATTCTTTACCTTTAGATAATAATACTCAACAATATAACAACGTCAATAATGTTAATATCAATATGATGGTTCCTTCTCCATCAGATCATCATAATCATATACATCAAGGTATTAGTAATGGTATTAAAGTTAATGAAAAAATCATGTTTAATGATTTTGAAAATGATTATGAAAATAATGATGGGTTTTCATTAGATGTTGAACAATGTCTTTCATTTCGTCAAAATGGAGTATACACAGCATACTAAATAAATAATCGTGTGTTATTTGTGATTATTTAAGGGAATGTGTTTATTTTATTGTTTCTGTGGTTATGTTGTTTATTTTTTTTTTATTTGAGTAATGGTTTTTAATGATTTAATGAAGTTTTTTTAAAAGAGAAGGAAAGGATTTTTTATATTGTTTTTAAATTTATTTATTATTATCTTTTGATATTTGATATTTAGTTGGGATTCTTTTCTGTTTGTATAATTATATATTTATGTGTGTGTTTTTTTAAATGATAATAATAATGGTTTTCATATTGAGATATCTTCTTGTATTTGTTTCTTCTATCATTGTAATTATGTTTGTGTTATTATTCAGTAGAAAGTTCATACATTGTTGATGATGATGATTTTATAAATGCTGTTGCTGTTTGGATTAAACCAGGTATCAAAATTGCAGATTTCCCACCACCTTTAAATCCTAGTATATACTGACGAATGTATCTATAATGTTTGTGTTTCAGAAACTGATATTTAGGTTAGTTCACTTATATGATAAGTAATAAAACAATCTCTCAATTTGCAAAGATATCATAGAATAGACTGTATACTTGTGTCTTATTATTTATGAATTAATCTATCACAAAGTTCAAGAATATGTAGTATTATTCATTTTTGTGACGTTCTTTTCTCATGATTGATTGTGTTGATGAAGTTAATTCAAGTGATATTAATTCGTGATTTGTAAATAAGAGTACTTTTGATCCATGACTGATTAATAATATCTCGATGTCAACTATGTTCAAATATTCAACTATTTATTACTTTAATACCTCGAGGAAAAGAATATAATTAGTTGTTTATTTGACTATTAAGCCCAATCTTTAGCTTATATATTTTTACTAGTTTATATCATCACCTCTAGATGGCTGATATCATTATAAAGACAACATAAATTATAAATCAATAATCGAGTTATTTAAATATAGTATATAACAAGTGCGTACTCAAGCCTAGTGAAGGCCTTCGTAATTTACAGCGCGCGGTCTAATCAATGTGTATAAGCAATATTATACACATACAAAACCCAAGTTACAAAAACCAAAGGCAATCGTAACACTTTTTCAAATTGAGATAAGGTGATAAAACAGATGGACATCTCAATCTAATATAATCAGGCAAACAAATACAATCATGATAAAGTTATAACTTGTGGCTCTTATATCTCTATTAATTGATATTAAACCTATGGTATAGTTATACAATAATAAAGTTGTGTGCACTGTGTAATAAGACGAATTGACATGTCTATTCATATATAATTAATTAGTTCATGATTAGTTCTTTTCATTGTAATACCCACTTGAATTAATTATTAATCTGTCCATTATTCTTAAAGCATTTCACCACTTAGTTATCTTCTCATCAAGTTTTTAAACACTGTCAATACATAACAACCGCACAGGATAAGAAGGTTGCAATAAACATCCTACAAATTGTAAAAATGTACTTTTAAGTGAAAACACTCATAAGTATTCTTAAATACGAATGGATGGTCTCTTTTTTTATATATTGATCAACTACTTATTAGAATATTTGTAGTTCAGTTTATTTATGATTTGAAAGAAGAAATTGAATGAATGAAAAGCAGACAAAATTCAAGAAGTGGGAATCCAAATCGACGAATTAGTTTTGTGAAAAAAAAGTAATACATAGATGTCGAATTTTGATGAAGATCTGCTTACTTTATTATGTAATTGTTTACCTTTCTTGACGTTGTCATGGTTTCGTATTTACTTTTCCAAACGATATTGATATTGTCATGGTTACAAATTCCGAAAAGTAAACAAAAAACGATATTGACCAATAGAATTGCAGGAAACGACAATACTGGAGCCTAAAAATCTCCACCAATTCAAAGCCTGAGATCACCAAACTTGGTCAGCATAATGTAGGCAGCTGTCGGTACAGATCGGTGGCTTTAGTTTTGATTTTTAAAATTTTAACAAATTATAAATAATATAGACGTATAAAGGGGTTAATAGTAGACGTAGGGGGTAAATTTAATATATTTTTTAATGTAGAATCCGACGGTAAAGATCACCCGACGGCGCATTTAAATCGAGCAGCTATATAGTAATTATTATATATACGTCGTGATCCGCGTCGACTATACGTCTAGCTAGTACTAGACGTACCTAGTAGTACTACTAGTACGTAGTAGTACTAGTATTAATAAATATATTAATAATATAATATTATATAATAATTTAATTAAAACATAAATTAGCTGACGCGCGTATATTATAAGCTGTACTACGTCTGCTAGTAGACTATACGTTTATATTATTGTAAACATTAATAAGACCATTTTATGACTAATTCAATTAATTATAATATCTTTAATACTAACTAGTAGGCTTACCCGAATTCTTCTCTATTCTATGTCATCATCAAAAAAATGAAAATAAATTTGACACATGAAGAATGAGGAACATTTTTTTTTTTTGATTGAATATTATTGGAAAATCTTTTATAATACATAATTAGCTCAAAGTTATTTGTAGCGTTGATCTGATCTGATGTTTATTTTTTGCATAACATCCAGCGTCCAAATTCCTTGTATAGATAAATTTCAGTGTCTATTTTCCCTCGAGAAATAGGATGCGAAACTCGGAATTAACGCATACAAATCTTTTCTTAAACCCCCAATTCCCGACACTAGTTTGAAAAGGAGTAACAAATTTTAATATAAAAATTAAGACAAATCTCTCTTTCACTTCTTCTACACAAACAATGCAAGCATTAGGAATCATTACAAGAAAAGTTCGCAAAAATGTCTGATTTTGTTGAGTGGAGTAATTTAGGTAAATCAGGGTTAAAAGTTTCAAATTTAATATTGGGTACAATGTCATTTGGGTCAAGTAAATGGTCTCCATTCGTTAGTGATGATGAGAATAAGACATTCGAAATATTGAAAAAGGCTTATGATTTAGGGATCAGAACTTATGATACTGCTGATGCCTATTCAAATGGGTTGAGTGAAGTTTTACTAGGTAAATTCTTCAAAAAGTATAACATTCCTAGAGATAAAGTTGTTATTATGACAAAGGTATATTTTTATGCAGATGAATCTAAAGGCCATGATGCAATGTTATTTGAGATGGTGATGGATGAAAAGACTAAAACTGAACTATGTAATAATCAAGGTCTTTCAAGAAAACATATAATGGATGCCGTTGATAATTCATTAAAAAGATTAGGTGTTTCATACATTGACGTTTATCAAATCCATAGATATGATCATTCAACACCACCTGAAGAAACAATGAAGGCATTGAATGATTTGATTGAAATGGGTAAAGTTAGATACATTGGTGCGTCATCTATGAAAGGATTTAATGAATTTACAACATGTTGCTGATAAGAATGGATGGGCTCAATTCATCAATGTTCAAAGTGAATATAGTTTATTAAATCGTTCAGATGAAGATGAATTGAATTATTATGCTGATAAATTCGGTATTGGTTTAACTCCTTATAGTCCTTTAGCTTTTGGATTTTTAGCAAAAAAGCTTGCAAAGAGTGTTAAAGATATTGATACACCAAGAGGACAAATCTCTGCAACTTTCAATACTGTTTATACTGAAGAAACTTCAAGGGAATCAGATAAACAAATCATCAACAGAGTTGGTGAAATTGCTGAAAAGTTGAATTCTAAAAGAGCAGTAGTTGCATTAGCTTGGTTGCTTTCAAAAGGAACACATCCAATCGTTGGAGTCAATAAAGTTGAAAGACTTGATGATCTAGTCCTTGCTAATAATTTGAAATTATCAGAAGAAGATATTAAGTATCTAGAAGAACCTTATGAAGCCAGATTTAGAACTTTCTTCAACTGATTACATACATTAACGAAGTTTGAATATATTTAATTGTAGTGTATTCATATATTTAAGAATTTCAAAGATAACCCAAGGCAAATACTCAAGAAATAATACATGAATATTTGAGACTAAAATTTTATACACCCTTAAAGCACAAAACCGTATAATATGTAATATGTGGTATATAACAATTTGCACTCTATCTGATATAATCATCATTTTTCTTTTAATTCTACCTCAATGTTTTTTCTTTTTTTCAAATTCGAATAGACATTTGCTCATTCATGCACGAGTTTTTATGTCAATTTCAAATGTTTAAATGATACCCCGAGCTTCACATTTTTAACCCACAGTTTTTCAGGTATAAAAACTCGACAAAATCTCTTCAATTAAATCCATTTTATATAACCTGAATCAAATATCAATAATGACTCAATTAAATAAAAACTCACATTATACCTTAAATAACGGTAAAACCATTCCAATCACCGGTTTTGGATTATTTAAAACTGAACAAACTAAAAAAATTGTTAAAGAAGCCTTAAAAATTGGTTACAGACATTTTGATACTGCTTCATTTTATGGAAATGAACAAGAATCAGCTGAAGCCATTGCTGAATATTTAAGTGAAAATCCACAATTGAAAAGGGAAGATATTTTTTATACTACTAAAATCTGGACTGATGATCATGGATTTGAAAATGCAACTAAAGCAATTGCAAAATCTTTAGAATTGGCTAAATCAATTGGATATATTGATTTATTCTTAATTCATGCTCCAAACTCAAATAAACAAAAAAGATTGGAAACTTGGAAAGCTTTGGAAAATTCAGTTGAATCAGGTAAAGTTAAATCAATTGGTGTTTCAAATTATGGTATTAAACATTTAGTTGAGTTATTAGAATATCCAGAATTGAAAATCAAACCAGTTATTAACCAATTAGAGTTACAACCTTGGTTACAACATCTAGATATACAAGAGTTCGTTAAAAAACATGATATTTTACTAGAAGCTTATGCTCCATTAACAAGAGGTAAAAAATTCGATGATGAAGAATTACAATATATTTCTAAAAAACATGGATACATTCCATCTGAAGTGTTAATTAGATGGTCTTATGATCAAGGTTTCATCGTTCTAGCTAAAACTTCAACACCTGAAAGAATTGCAGTTAATTTTAATGTTTTGGATCATGTTGAATTAGATGATGAAGATAAAAAGATTTTACATAAACCTGATTCTTATGAAAGATTTACTGCCTGGGACCCAACTACTTATGAAGACCCAGTTGAATAATACGATGATTGTCTATCTAATATTTTGTAATTGAATCTCGATCTCGATTTCGATTTGGATTTTTTTTTGAATTTAGAACTCATTTACATCAATGTTTTACCCTGGCTTATAACTTTAAGTCTGAGTACTTAACAGAGAGTATCATAGTAGTATTAAAAGAGCTATAACCCAGGACCCTTCAATATATTGAGAAACAGCATAAAAGCCAGATTTTTTTTTTTCTCTTTAATTTATTTATTTTAAAACTATACAACTAAAAACATCTTCTTAGGAAATCCTAATTCTACCATAATCTTCTTTTATCTTCTCTTCAGCTCTAACTTTTCCTTCTGGGTGTGTTATACACAGATGCCAGATAGAATTGATAACGTAATACAGACTCAATGTTCGATGTGCTGGTACAGGCACTTTTTATGAGAAATTCTGGCTGAGTGATCTAGTGGTATGACAAGCGTTACACTCCACTAAATGACAGAAATTACATTAAATATTATTAAATAAAATATCATCAAAGAAAGAAAATATGATAGAGAATTCCAAATCTCTTTTTCCTCTAATTTTTTTAAATTTTCGCGCGTCAAGCGTCAGAATTTCTTACGTAATCATTTTTTTTTTCAATATACGTGTTTTATATATTTTTGGTGAACTATACAAACTTGCTATTTTTTTTTTTCTCTAAAATAATTTATATTTAAAACTATACAACTAAAAACCTCTCTCTAGGACTCTATTCATTCTTACGTTTCTTGTTACTATCTTGATTCAACTTAGCTTTTCCTATGGGTGTGTTGTTAGATTTCGCTTTTGAAATCTATAGCTTAAATCTATTTTTTTTTTTTTTTTCTCTAAAATAATTTATATTTAAAACTATACAACTAAAAACCTCTCTTTAGGACTCTATTCATTCTTACGTTTCTTGTTACTATCTTGATTCAACTTTTTTTTTTTTTTTCAATATACAATCTATTTTTTTTTTTTAATATACGTGTCAATTTTTTTTTTTTTTTCATTTACTTTTTTTTTATTTTTTTTTTTTTTTTTTT
>PPNH02000068.1:0-73590 GCA_003707165.2 Phaffomyces opuntiae
ACAAAGTTTTGATTCCCTCACACAAATTTTGATTCCCCAGAACAAAGTTTTGATTCCCTCACACAAATTTTGATTCCCCAGAACAAAGTTTTGATTCCCTCACACAATTTTTGATTCCCCAGAACAAAGTTTTGATTCCCTCACACAATTTTTGATTCCCCAAACTAAGTTTTGATTCTCTAACACAATGAGATTTCGAAAATGGCTGATGAGAAAGAGATTTGGTATACTACATGATTCGTATTTATCACCAACAGATTAATATTTCATTCACTTGAAATAAGTTTATATTTTAGCCAAATGAGATTGCTTATCTATACCTATTGTTGGTCCACATAAGGTCGTTTCAAGTTATTGTTTAGCATTTTATGAGCTATTTTTAAGAAAAACATTTGGTATACTACATGATTCGTATTTATCCGCATTTATTCTAAAATTTTAGTCAGGTCCCAAAAATGATCAAAGTTTCAGGGTTTGACTAGTTACATCGTTCAATTAACATGTGGTGCTACTGCTGGTATCATCAAAACAGCGATATTCCAACATAAATTTTGATCTATTAGGACCAATTCCCGTAAGGATTTTCACCGATCATAAATATTTTTTTTGAACATAAATTTTTGGTAGTTACCCTCCCCACTGGAACTCCCTGGAATTTTTGATTCAGCTCCTTGACACGAAATTTGGGGTTTAGCACGTTGTAGAAGGCATAATTGACTGATAGTATGTGTTTTCTACCTTTTAAACCGTAATTTAAGAATTATTTTGATTTTGATGCTCAGGGCTACAAACAAAATTTATGTAAATTTCATTTATGTACGCCTGTACAGGCGTACCTAAATCTTCCGAACATAAATTTCTTCAAATTTACATAAAAAATTTATGTTCAAAAAAAAAAATTATGTTCGCCCGGAAATCGATTTTTCACATAGTTAAGAGCGGCCGGAATTGAAAAAAATTTATGTCAGAAAAAAAAAATCCTTACGGGAATTGGTCCTTAGGCGACTCTTTTTTTTTTTTCAAAACTAGTTTTTTGTAAATTTTGTATGGTAAAACGCCCAAAATTCTATGAATTCTCTCAGTTACAAAAAACGATCGAAATTTGAAACTTTGACCACAGATATCGTTCAATTAACATGGACCGCTCATGGTGGTAATACTTTGAACCTCACCATCTAGCCTTTTTATCCATATTTTGTCGATTCTAGTTTTTGGCTGACTAAGCAATTATGTAATGCAGCGTGACCCTCACGTGGAATGCGCGTGAATTTACGTAAGCCGTCTACCTCGGAACTCTGACTTTTGGTCGGAACTTTGACCTTTCTTTTATTTTGGCCCAATTTTGGAGCATAAATCAACGATGGGAACATCAGTTTGAGCCGGAATCAGAGAAATTAAAGGTGCATTATCAAGTTACGACGCACAAATATATGATAGAGTAAGATACTAACCTAGGGCTCCACCTAGTGACTCTAAATTTGCTGCCTTGAAATCCTACACAAGGGGTCCCCCTTACCTTTTTATTAAGTGAAATTTCCAAAATTTGAAAGTCGAGTCAAGTACCAAAAATGATCAAAATTTCAAGGTTTGACTCGTTGAATCGGTCAATTAACATGGGGCGCTACTGCTGGTAACATCAAAACAGCGAAATTCCAAATATTTTATGAATTGGTGATTTTCGCGGCCTCGTAATTTGATTTCTAAATCTATTTTACCCACAAAAATTGAGGCCTGTGATTGGTCCGAATTTTCGCGAAATTATGTAATCAGTCACGTGACTGTCACGAGGGGTATGTGGTGCATACCAGTACTGCCATTATTCAATCTCTTTAAAGAGTGTTAACTAGAGGTTTCTTTTTCACGTTTTATATTATCTGTAGGGTTCCTAAGTTACTTGGGGTAATCTGTTGACCAATAACTTTTTAAATTAGCTGTTTGATTGTAATTTGAGTAGTAAACTGAACAATTTCGGACAGGCCGCTCTTCATTCAAGAAATAGAGAAAAAAATATTTTAGAACCACAATATTGTTGAATTTCTCTCTTCAAAGCATTGAAAGTCACTCAAATGAAAAGATTGAGCATTGTTTGGTGTCTATGGATGGCATTGTTGATACGAACAAGTCTGGCCTTCGACCCTTTCGGTACGTATTACACCAAAAATAGCACTTCCAGGTTTATTTTTAGCAACCAGCTATGTCACAAGAGTTAATGATGTCAACTACTAACATGATATTCAGGATGGTATCCAAAACTTTACAATGAAGGAGATAAGGTCGAGCTCCTTGTCAATCGAGTAGAAGCTGACTCAACGCAATTACCATACGCATATTATGATTTGGGATTTACTTGTCCAGCTACAAAAGATGCAAGACCCTTACATTTATCATTGGATGAAGTCATTAGAGGCGATAGAATATGGCAATCCGATTATAAGTTAACATTCAGACAAGACTCACCTTGTCATAGATTATGTGATCGTATAACTAGCCCGCAATCTTTGAGAAGGGCTGACCAGTTAATTAGAGAAGGATATGTGGTTCAATGGTTAATTGATGATTTACCAGGTGCAACCACATTCATAAGTTCAACGGATAATAAGAAATATTATGCTGCTGGTTTCCCATTAGGGTTCGTTAAAGATGGCAGAACATATATTCATAATCATGTTATGCTTGTTATTAGATATCATACCGATAAATCAGGGAATCAAGCCATTGTTGGGTTTGAAGTTTATCCAAGAAGTGTTAGTGATTTCCATTGTCCTGGAGCGTCTAAAAATTATGAACATCATTATGTTGACGTTGATGCCCAAGAAAATGTATTGATCCCTTTCACTTATGCAGTATACTGGAGAGAAGATACCGAAATAGCCTGGAGTGACAGATGGAAATTGTACTTCAAAAATGGGTCTAGCAATGGACATATTCATTGGTTATCATTAGTCAACTCTTTGGTTTTAGTTTCATTTCTTTCAGCTGTTGTTGGTGTTGTCTTATTGAGAACTTTATATCGTGATATTCAAACTTATAATAATAGTTCAATTGACGTGTTGACCGAAAATATTGTTGTTGAAAGTGATAAAACCGATAATTTTACTAATTCTGGTTGGAAACTAATTTCCAATGATGTCTTTAGAAGACCAGAGCATCCATTATTTTTATCTGTTATTTTGTCATCAGGTGTTCAAGTTTTCTTCACAATCATTGGAGTTTTAGTGTTTTCAACAGTTGGTTTATTGGGCAAAAATATTAGAAATAAAGTCGCAAGTTCAGCATTGACATTTTTAATTATTGGTGGATGTGCTGCTGGTTATTCTGGTGTTAGATTTTATAAAAACTTCACACAACAAAATACCATAAATAATCTTTTAGCATATTCAATTATCTTTGGTGGTGCTTTACCTTTTACAGTTCTATTATCAGTTTTAATTCTTAATTGCATTGTTTGGGCACAGGATTCATCAGCTGCATTACCATTTGGCACAGTTGTTCTGTTAATCTCAATATTCCTAATCGTTGAAGTGCCATTATCCGTTGTTGGTGGTGTTATTGGTAATAGAACTCCAGCATACCCAATCTCAGCAGATTTACAAAAACCACAAAAACCTGTTTCTCAACAACCGAGATTCAATAAATTGATTTATGCAATTCCAGTGTTTGGATTAATACCATTTGGTACAATTTACATTGAACTATTATTTATTTACAGATCAGTTTGGTTAGAAAAAACTTCGTTTTATTACATGTATGGATTCTTATTATTCACCATATTTTTATCAAGTATTGTGATAATGGAATGTGTTATAGTTGCAATTTACCTTTCTTTAATCTATGGTGATTTTAAATGGCAATGGAGATCATTTTGGATTGGTTCAAGTGTCGCATGGTATATTGAAGTTTATTCAATTTATTATTTCTTCACACATTTAAACGTTACTGATTTTTCATCTGTGATTTTATTTTTTGCATACACCACCATACTCAGTATCTTAATTGGTTTAGCTAGTGGTTCATTAGGTCTATATACTGCTTCATTGTTCGTTTATAAGATCTATGATGCTATCAAATCAGATTAGTACCAACCCCATACAAGCTACAAAACATCCCTACACATACAAATAGTTAATCAAATAGTTCCCGTTACATTACAAAAGATATATATAACTCATATCAAGTAATACAATATAAAGAGCATTCAATTCATATAATATATACACATTGTTATCTAATATTTAGTCTACAGTAAGTTATTAAAAAAAAGAATTCAACACATCTTATATAAGTACAATTCAATAAATTAATCATATAAACCCCTTAGTGAGCTTCCTGTTGATTATATCCTTGGTTATGGTTGTTATTATTGTTATTGTTATTGTTACGACGACGATTTTGATTTTGATTATTGTTGTTGTTATTATATCTTCCGTTATTATTTTGATTATTATAACCTCTGTTATTGTTATTTCTTCTATCGTTATTGTTTTGATTATTGTTATTTCTGTTGTTGTTTCTGTTTCTTTGATTATCTTGATTTTGAGAGTTCTTAACCTTGACTTCACCTATAAGTTCATCTGGTAATCTTATATACTTGATATCTTTACCTCTAATGAATATTTCTGGTAATTTTAAGAATTTTTCACCATCCTGAGAAAGCTTATAGTTAGTATATATGCCATAACTTTAATGCAAAGGTACTTACTGCACTTGTTTCAATTGCATCGTTCAATGTAACGTTCATCAGAGTATCAACCTCCACTAGTATACCGTTGATACTTTCACCTGATTTAAGTTCAACTAGGGTAGGTTGGCCTTTGGAAGCAGTTAAAAGATAAATTGGAAGCTGAAGGGAATTATGTTAGTAAACTGCTTTAGTGAAGACTATATCGAGTATATTTGACCCAGTACTTACCATGTTATTGTTAAAATTAAGTGATTTTAATTTGTTGATGTTTTGCTCTGTTAAGAAAAATGTTGTTGAAATTTGAGTTTAATTATTTGATCAGCAATATTCCGAGGGCAGGTGAAATCATTACGAGGGTAAATTGAGTGATAGATCACGTGCAGCACGTGACTGTACCAGTAATTAGATCAATACTGAATTTTCTGACGGTAAATGAAGCTAACGAGAAGATTAAAGCTGATATTGATATAAACAATCTAGCTGAGAGTACCACATACCAACTTATTTGAGACCTTGTATAATAAATTACCATTAAATTCTCCTGTCTAATTAGTTTTCCAAAAGCAGAAATGGAGCCAAATTTGTTAGATCTTGAAAAAAATACTTTTCTTGACGCGTAAAACAAGAAGAGTAATAACCAATTTCTTGCTATTTTACCTGTTATTTCCATAGAAAAGTTTCTGGATATCATCCCAATCAGTTAATTGCTCTCTCATAAATCTGCTAGTCATATTAGTTTTTACTATTTTCCATTTTGCATTCCATTAAATTCAATTCTCAATATCATCAATTCTTTTGGGTATTAATTCGTACTAAATTCACCGCAATTAAATCCCCATAAATCATGGCTAGTGATATGTACATTGCAACATATTCAAATGTAAGTACCCTTCAAAAGATGCTCCACCAATTATTACTAACTAATTATCCCTAGGTTGACGTTTATGAATGCTTTATTGAAGATGTTCCTTTAATGAGACGTATTCGCGATGATTGGGTAAATGCTACTCAAATACTGAAAGCTGCTCATTATGCTAAAGCTCACAGGACTAGGATACTTGAGAAAGAAGTTCAGAATTGTACTCATGAGAAGATTCAAGGTGGTTATGGTAGATTTCAAGGGACCTGGGTTCCGTTAGACGTGGCTCGTCCTTTTGCTCATAAGTATGGTATTACTGATGATATGGCTCCAATCTTATCTTATGTTCCAGATCCAAAGAACCCATTAAAAAGAAAACTCAAAGTAAAACCAGCACCACCTGCTCCTTCCACTGATGATAAGAAACCAAGAAAGCAATATAATACTAAAAAGAGAAGAGAAGCTGCTGCTGCTGCTGGAACTCCTTCAAATTCTGATATTTCAATGCCTAATGAAGCTCAAAGATCACAAAGTGCTAATTCATTACCTACAATGCACTCACATACTACTGAAAATGGATTTTGGCAAGGATCTAATGGTCCAGCTTTTGTTCCTTCAGGACCTAATGGTCAAATCTCTCCAGTTCAAGGGCCATCTCATTCACAGATTCCTCCAAAATTACCACAATTCAATACTTTAGTTAATAACAATAACAACAATAATTATCAGCAAAGAATTCCAGCTTTTGCAGCAAAACAAATCTCACAATCTTTTGCTGGCCCATATCAACAAAATTCTCATAATATTCAATATCAACAGATGCCTCCTCATCCACAAATGCAAAGCTTCCAACAACCACATGTTCAACGCCAAGAAAATATTACTCCTCATAATCAACCACATCCACCACCATCTCAACAACAACAACAGCATCAATACCAGCAAGAAGAAAGAAAACCGGAACATCATACTCAAGAACCATTAAATAATCATCCATATCAACATCAAACACAAGAATCTAGAGGGTCTCAAGAAAACTGGTCTCAAGATGATGCTGGATCTCAAATGGATGAAGTGATGAAAGATTCAGACACATCAGTTTCATCAGAACATTCCACTTATGCTGAAAATAATAAACTTGGTAAAGCTTCATATACTGAAGCATTAATTGATTTTTTCAGTCATGAATCAACTCATATTCCACAAGCTTTAAGACATCCACCTACTGACTTTGATTTCAATGAATCTATCGATGATGAAGGCCATACTCCACTACATTGGGCAAGTTCTATGGCAAGTATTGGTTTGATTGAATTATTACTGAAGAATGGTGCAGATCCATTGGTTCCTAATTCATCAGGGTTGAATGCAATTTCACGTTCTATATTCTTTAATAATTCATACCAAAAGGAAAATTTCCCACAAATGGTGGAAATGATGAAAAGTTGTTTATATACACCAGATAGACAAAATCGTACACCATTACATTATTTAGCTGCTTCAAGTTCTTCAAAGTCACAAATTGCTAAATATTATACTGATGTTATTCTTGATATTTTATCAAAAGAAAATGGAAAATTAGTTAATGTTGTTGTTAATCATAAAGATGTAACTGGTTGTACCGCTTATGAATTAGCAACTAGCTCTCACAATAAAACAGTTCTAAAGATTTTAAGACCATTTGTCCATGCAAATGATGTTACAATTGAAGAAATTGATGAATCCACCTCTTTTGATAAGAATGGAGAATATATTAATGATACTTTAACTGTTCCTGCTGTTCCACAATTACCCTTGAAAGAAGTTGGTCCTATTCTTACATCCATGTTGAGTTCATTAGCTGATGCTTATGATAATGAATTGAAAAATAAAGAAGAAGAAAGTAAACACACAGAATCAGTTTTAGATAAGTTGAGTACAGATATCAAAGAAACAGAATCTCAAAACGCATTGATTTTATCACAAATAGATAATGGTAACTCCACATATGAAGAAGTTCAAAAAAGTGTTAAGAATTTAGAAGAATTATGGGCTAAGAAGACAGATCATTTAACAAATATTTTAGAAAGAGGACAAGCTCTGAATTTGGCAAAATTAGTTTTGAAAGAAGAATCAGCAATTAATCATGAACATGCTGGAAATGACGATGATATGGATAGATACAAACTGGCTTGTAAACTGACCCAACTACAATTGAAAAGAAACAAAACCATTGACAGAATAATTAATGGTTTAACTACAAGAAACATTAATAATAAAATGAACAATTACAGAAGACTGATCTCTGTTTCATGTGGTCTGAAAGTTGAAAACATCGATGAGTTAATTGACGAAATTGAAGCTGATCTACTAACAACGGTCTCCACAATCGAATAGATACACTAAAATATAAATAGTTGGGGATGAATATTCTCTTATATAAATCTAGTGTAGCTCTTTATAAGTTCCGGTTCAAAATCCCCGGAAGTATAAAAAAAATTGTTTACAGAAAAAATTAGTTAAAAAAAAAAATAAGCGATGAGTTTAAAAACTTTTTTTTATTAAATTGTTCAAATCATTCACTTTGATTGAGGATTAATATCTCACCCATCTGGTTCATCCATAAAGTAAATAATTAGCTCGTAATCAAACTATAGAGTCAAAATGGTTCAACAAATGGTTCAAAAGTTAGAAGAAACTTTAGCTCAAGTTCTTTCATCAGACTCTGCTGCTATTAAAGCTGCTACTGCCCAATTAGCTGAATTATATAAAGAACCAGCCTCATTAGCCGCTGCTATTTACATCATTCAAAACAACCAAAATGAACATTTAAGAAAATTAGCTTCTGTTGAAGGTAGAAAATTAATTAACAGACATTGGGAAAGTATTGATGATGCTACTAAAAACGGTGTTAAAGATTCAGTTTTAACTATTGCTTTCACTGAATCTAACCAAAGTACTCGTCATCAAGTTGCCAGAATTATTTCTAGTATTGCTTCATACGAACTTGAAGGTGATGCCTGGGCTAACTTATTACCATCTTTAGTTGGTGCTGCTACTGATGATTCAAACGTTAACAACAAAGAAACTGCTGTTTACGTTTTATTATGTTTAGTCGAAGCTGAAATTCCTGAACTTGGTAAAGATATTGAATCATTCTTACAATTATTCAGTAAAACTGTTCAAGATCAATCAAGTCAAGAAATTAGAATCAATTCCGTTTTAGCTTTAGGTGCTGCCGCTAATATCTCTGAAAACTACATTGATGAAAACCCACAAGTTGGTAACGCTTTCAGACAATCTATTCCAGCAATGGTTAATGTTTTAAAAGAAGTTATTGAAGCTGGTAACTCTGATGTTGCTAAACAAGTTTTCAACTCTTTCAATGATTTATTATTATTAGATGCTAAATTATTAGGTGATAACATTGTTGATTTAGTTCAATTCATCACTGAAATTGCTGCTAACTCTCAAGTTGATGAAGAAATCAGAAACTTTTCAATTCAATTCTTGTCATCTGCTACCACTTTCAGAAGAAACAAAATCTCTTCTAAAAAATTAGGTAAAAACATCACTCTTGCTGCTTTAAAAATCGCTTCTGAAGAAATCGATGTTGAAGCTGAATTAAACGATGATGACGATGATAATGAAAATGAAGAAAACACTCCAAACACTTTGGCTTTAAGATTAATCACTATTGCTTCATCTGAATTACCACCAGCTCAAGTTGTTGGTACCATCTTTGAACAATCAGGTGCTTTGTTAGCTTCTCAAAATCAATTCGAAAGAAGAGCTGCTCTATTGGCTCTTGCTTTTGCTTGTTCCGGTGCTCCAGATTTCTATACCAATCAAATCACTAAAATTGTTAACGCTATTGTTGCTGGTTTAAAAGATTCCGAAATCGTTGTTAGAGTTGCTGCTTTACGTTCTTTATCAATGTTACTTACTGAATTACAAGAACACATTTCTGAACAATATGAAGTTTTATTACCATTAATTATGGATATTATTGATTCAGCTACCAATGCTAATGTTTACAAATATGCTTGTGTTTCATTAGATACTTTAATTGAATTCATGTCAATTGATGCTGTTGGTAAATTCTTAGAACCATTAATGAACAAATTGTTCCACATGTTACAAGTTACTGAATCATCCAAATTAAGATCCATTATTGTTTCTGCTATTGGTTCAGCTGCTTATGCTGGTGGTAGTGGTTTCATTCCATATTTCTCTAAATCTATTGAAATTTTAGAGCCATATATTCAAAACGTTGCTGCTGTTGAAGGTTTATCTGAAGAAGATATTGAATTAAGAGCTTTAACTTTTGAAAATATTTCAACTATGGCTAGAGCTGTTCGTTCTGAAGCTTTCTCCCAATATGCTACCCCATTAATTGAAGCTGCTTACGCTGGTTTGAAATCAGAATCTTCAAGAATTAGAGAATCTGGTTATGCTTTCATTTCAAACATGGCTAAAGTTTACAGAAAATCAATGGCTCCATTCTTAGAAAAAATCTTACCAGAAATTTACAAAACTTTACAACAAGATGAATTTAACATGAACATTGGTGATGATGATGAAGAAGATGATTTCAACCCAGAAGAAGACTTACAAGATAAATTCCAAGTTCACACTGGTATCACCATTGAAAAAGAAATTGCTGCTATTGCTTTAGCAGAACTAGCTTTAGGAACTCAAGACTTATTCGCTCCATTCGTTGAACAATCAGTTAATATCTTAGCCGAACAAGCTACTGAATCTTATGGTATGAGAGAAACTGCATTATCTTCATTATGGAAAGTTGTTGATGCTATGGTTTCTGTTGGTTTAGAAAAAAACAAATTCCCAGTTGGTGTTCCATCTGGTTCTTACGTTGAAACCAACGTTTTAGAATTAATCACTTTAGCTAGAAACTTAACCGTTGAAACTTTAGCTGAAGAATATGAAATCACCATGGTTGCCTCAATCTTAGATATTTTATCAGATTTAGTTAAGAAATACGGTGCAATTATTTTAATTGATAACGGTAACAGTTCTTCTTTAGAAACTTTATGTGCTGAATTAATGCAATTATTAAATGGTAAACATTTATGTCAAACTTTAGATGACGATGAAGGTGAAGATGAAGAAGATGGTGATTCTTCTGAAACCGATGCTTTATTATTAGAATCTACTTTAGAAGTCTTAGTTAACTTATCAAAAGCTTTAGGTCCAGATTTCGTTAAAATCTTTGATTCATTCAAGAACGTTGTTGTTTCAAACATGAACTCCAAGAGTAAAAACAAAAGAATCTGTACCATTGGTGCTTTATCTGATATCTCAGTTGGATTAAAAGATTCTAACCCATACACAGAAGAATTATTGCAACTATTCATCAACAAATTAGATACTGATAAGTCAGTTGAAGCTAAAAGTAATGCTGCTTATGGTATCGGTATTTTAGTCTACTACTCCAACAACAACTACTCATCATTATATCCAAATGTTTTCAACTCATTATCCAAATTATTGTCCAAAGTTCAAAAACAAGAATCTAAAGTTGAAGATGATGACGAAGAAACTAAAGAAGCTATCGGTAGATCATATGCCAATGCTTCCGGTTGTGTTGCCAGATTAGTCTTAAAACAAGGTGGTGTTGTTCCATTAAACCAAGTCTTACCAGTCTTAATGGCTCATTTACCATTAGAAACCGGGTTCGAGGAATACACTCCAATCTTCAAATTATTCAGTACCTTATACCAATCTGGCAATGAAGAGATTGTTTCATTAACTCCACAAATCATTGAAGTTTTCAACCATACTTTCATCAAAGAAGCTGAAAAGGTTAAACTAGAAAAAGAATCTACTTTAGGTAGAGAAGAAAACATTGATAGATTCAAACAATTCGAAACTGAAGAAGTTAAACAAGAAGTTATTGAATTATTGAAATACTTAGAATCTAAATACCCAGGTTCTGTCAGTCAAAAACCAGTTTTGGCCGCCATTATTGCCTAATTAAACTGACTGGTTTATATGTGCTTTTACACACTCTCTTTTGTATATGTCTTTTTATAGAAGTTAATAGTATGATTTTTATACACTTGATTCAAAATTTTAGTTATAGTAGATCTCAGAAGTTTAAAATTCAAAAATTCAAAAAAGAAATTATGTAATTTTTTCTGTGGTAATTTTTTTTTTGGTTTCCGAATTGTTTGAAAAAAATAGACGTCGTCGTTGGCAGATCAAGATAATAGAATTGTACACAAAACCCAAACATACATTCAAAGCTGGCGCCCAGCTTAATTAGACACATCTCTGCACAAATATATTCTCGTCCAGAATGAACTCAAATGGATCTGACAGTGAAGAAATTTACAACTTTGTATTCAAGTATGGAGGTAGTCTTCTAACCGATTCAGGATTCTCATTAAGATCAAGTGATAGTTTCGCCAGGGTTTTGAGAAGATTCAATGATGATTTCAAGCTTAATGATTATTATTTCCTTTTCAAATATACTCACTATATATTATCTCATACAACCCTCGCAAAGGACATCAATCCTCACGATTTCAGAAACACAAGAGCTCAAAATAGTGAATTTCTTCAATTTGATACAAAAGGCAATATGTACAACATCATTGAGGTCACTCCTGTTCTCAGCACTAAATCTACGATAAGATTAGTAATTGGAAATATAGAACAATACATAATACTATCGCCAGAATGCACGATTCAAGAAATGGTGGGAAATTTTAAAGAGTTAAATCAATTACTATTAACTTTATCAAGTGCACCAAAATATTTCAATGAAAGAACATCATGTGGAGAATTCATTACATTGAAGTCACGTCTCACTATTTCACAATTAAAGATTCGAAACTTTGAAATTTTGGAGGTTTTTAAAATACGACAGAATTTATGGCTTCATAGGCCATCAAAATCTTCATTCTTAGATACATTAATAAAAACTCAAGATAATAACATGAAATCAACAAATTCCCAAAATCCTGCAAAGTTAAATCCCAATAAGATACCACTTCCATCAAGATCATCACCTCCTGTTGCTGCTTCAAGTGAAGTCAAAACAGGCCCAACTGTTATTGAACCAAAAGAATTCACTCCTCCATTACAAGAAAAGCATCCAATCAATTCAATAGAAATCAGCACAAATTCAGTCAAACCTGTTAGTACTGTTCCTGAACCAATCAAATCAGATAACTTTCCAAAATCAGTATCAGTTCCCCCAGTTAAATCAAACAATCGTATATTATTACCTAAATTTCCATCCATCTCCAATGTCACAACAACAACAACAACAACTGAATCAAAAACAGATGGAGATGAAACAATGAAGGATAATCATGAAGAAATAACTAAGGAAGAAGAGGATTCACCAATTGAAGAAGAAGAAGAGGATTCACCAAGTGAAGAAGAAGAGGATTCACCATTTGAAGAAGAAGAAGAGACTATACAAAAGAACTCAGAAATTATCAGTAGAGATGATCTTTTCAATAATGCTGAAGAAATCATTGAAGTCTCGTCAGGGAGTGAGGATGATGAAGATGATTATGATGAAGCTGATGAAGAATTGCCAGAACCCCTCAATATTGATAGATCAATCCATAAGTGCTACTTCAAAGATAAGAACGGTGAAGTTTGTGGAGCAGTGTATTCGTTAGATAAGCAATTGAAGGACCATCACAGAAATAAGCACAAAGTCAACACTCAATATTTCTGTCCAGTATGTGATAGAAGAGGTTTTAGAGAAACTGTTTTTCAGAAAGTTCAGTCGATGACCAAACATTTGGCAGAAAAGCATGGGCTCAAGAGGTATGGTAAAGCATGGGAAGCTTATAAAGAGTACTCAATAGACGTTTACTCTGGTCTTAGAGATAGATTAGAGCCTGATTATAATGATGTTGATTATTCAGACTAAATCCGGGTTAATTCCATAAAGTCGATTATAAATCTAACATAAATCCGCTCAAATCCATCCACGGAAATACACGCGCTCAAAGCCGAGAATCCTGCCATACTTAAGACGGTGATTCGGGTTTACCTATCGTAAAAATCTGTCGGATTTCGGACGAGAAACTATAGAAAAAAATAGATTTTGCGCATTGTTTATTATTAAATATATATTGAACTTGGAAGGTGAAACTATAAATGTGATGATAATTCCTCTGTTTTCATATGTTTCCAATTAGTATCAAACCCATTTATAAAGAACATGTCTGAAGATTTAGAAACTCAAGGTGTTTCTACCTCTAAGAAATTCATACAAAGTAATGCAGGTGACGGTTCAACTGTCTATCAACAACAATTACATGGATTCGCCTTATATTCCACCTTTGGAGCTGCTTTAATTGCTTTATTTCTTATTGGTCTGGATCAAACTATTGTTCTCACTACTCTATTAGAAGTGGGTACCAAGTTTAATGCTTATGATAAAATCGGATGGTTGGCATCAGCCTATATGTTAACATTGTGTGTTTTTGCAACTACTTGGGGTAAAGCTTCAATCGTTTTTGGAAGAAAACCAACTATTTTAATTTCAATTCTTTTATTCGAAGCTGGTTCCTTAATGTGTGCTTTAGCTAATGACATGAATACTTTAATCGGTGGAAGAGTTTTAGCAGGGATTGGTGGTGCAGGTATTCAAAATATTGTTTTCATTATTGCTAGTGAAATTGTCGCAATTAATAAAAGACCTTTAGCATTTGCAGCTTTTGGTATTGCATTTGCTACTTCATCTGTTTCTGGTCCTTTAATCGGTGGTGCTTTCACTGAACATGTCACGTGGAGATGGTGTTATTATATTAATTTACCATTAGGTGGAATCGCTGCCTTAGCTTTAACCGTTTTCTTCAAACCACCTACTCCAAAGGGAACATTAAAAGAAAAATTTGCTTCATTAGATTATATCGGAGTTGTTTTAGTTAGTTCAGGTTTAACTTTATTCTTATTAGGTTTAGCTTTTGGTGGTCAAGAATTCCCTTGGAAATCAGCTGCTGTTATTTTATGTTTTATTCTTGGTGGTTTATTGTCAATTGCATTTTGTGTTTGGAATTTCAAATACTCAAAATCTCCAATGATTCCATTAGAATTAGTCAAAATTCCAGGTGTTGTTGTCCCAGTTTTAGTTTTATTATTATGTATGTTCACATTCATGGGTTTTACAATTTACTTAACAACTTATTTCCAAATTATTCGTGGTGCTAGTGCTTTAAGATCTGGTATTGACTTACTACCTTTAATTATAGCATTAATTATTACTTCAATAAGTATGGGTATTTCATTGAGAAAATTGAGACATATTAAACCTTTTGTTGTTTTTGGTACTGCGGTTGGTTGTATCAGTATGGGTATTCTAACTTTATTAAAAGTTGACTCATCATTAAGTATGAGGATTGGTGCACTAATTTTACCAGGTGTCTGTATTGGTATATTATTACAAACTTGTATGATTGGTGTTCAAGTTTCTGCTCCAGCAACTGAAGGTTCTACAATTTTAGCAACGACTTTATTAAACTTTGCAAGAGCATTAGGCGGTTCAATTGGTTCGGATTTAGCTCAAGTTGTTTATAATTCATCAGTTAAAAACGAAGTTCAAAAGGCATTTAATTCAAACCCTGATGCATTTCAAAATTATTCAATTGAAGATATTAGAAGAATTTTAAATCAACCACTTGTTTTAAACACTTTGAATTCAGAAGTTAAAGAAATAGTCTTTGAGTGTATTATGAAATCAATTAAAAATGTCTTTTATTTATCAATTGGTGTTTGTTGTTTAATGTTCATTTTATCAATCTTTTTTTCAAGTAAAAAAGTTCCAGCAGATCATGAAGTTTTAACAAAAGAGGAATATGAATTACAAAATGATACAGAAATCAACAACAATAATGATAGTAATAACAATGAAACTAATGATGAAAAAAAATTACAGGATGATGAAAACTCAAATAATTCAGATGATAGTCGATCACAATAATGATATCCATTTTAATTCAACTTCAATCACATAATAAATAACCCAACAACTCGCAGCTTTGTACATAGTGAAATTGAAATGAAATCAATCACATAACTAATAATTTAATGACTAATCACAGCATTGTATATAATGAAATGAAATCAACCTAATAAATACTTATATTGAGTTGAAACTTTATTGTAAATATGTTACGAAAAAAATAAAATACAATAATTGTCTTTTATTTCAAAATATAAAATAAATTCATAAAAAAATGATGAAAATAAACATGATATTTTCATTTTGAACCCCAAAATAATAATAAGAATAACAAACATCAGTGCACGCTAATATTATATATCAATGTTGAAACATAAACTGACATACATAATAATGGTACTAATAAAAATAATATAAAAACACACAAAACATCAAGCACAAAAATAAAATACAATAGAACATTACCTTTAAACGTCTAACAAGAATATAAAAGACAATAACAATAACACAAATGGGAAACCAAAAAAACAATTTGAAAATCATGAAAATAAGGGTATTATTATATATTTGTTTTCTCTTTCTTTTTTGTTGTAAAATTTCATTATTTTCTTCCAACTTTTAAACTTTTGACTCTTTTTAATAGAGAATTAGTGGTTGATGATTTCTCCTCATTGTTGTTAAGTTCTTTAATTGATTTCTTTCTATCCAAACCAGTTCCACGATGTAATGATTCTTCAGCAGATTTAGCAGCTGGTGCACCATCTAAAAATGTTGAAGATCCTAATCCTAATGTAGTATCACCGTGAACAGGATCAGCAGTTTTATTTGTATCAAATTGAATAACGTTTTTAGATTGTTTAATTGCACTTAACGTGTCTTGTGATGCATTAATTGAACTTGAACGTAAGTTAATTGGTCTTGCTGCAACTGATGTAGTATATAAATCATCATCGTCCTCATCTCTGATACCATTGATGTAATTTATTGTATGTTCTTTGAAATTCTTATGGGTTGATCCCTTTATTGATGAATTCGGACCATCTGCTGGAAATGCTAAAACTGGGGCAGCTTTTAAATCTTTATTACGATGAGGAGTACAAGCATCAAATGGACCATCATGATGAAATGCACCACCAAATAAACCAGTAACGTCTAATTTATCAATAGTATCGACGTTCTTTGGAGGTTTTTCAGCTGTTTTTTTCTTATCAGATGATGATTTTGATGATCTTGATTTATGTTCTCTATGACGATGTTCACTGCTTCTTCCATCTTTGTCTGATCTGTGTTCTCTGTGACGACGTTCTCTGTCACTTCTATGCTCTGCAGATCTATGATCTGAAGATCTACGATCACGATGTTCACCATTTGGTCTTGAAGATCTATGAGTTGATGAACGATGTTCTCTTCTTCCTTGATCATCTGAAGTTGAACGAGGTCTTGTTGGATTTGATGCAGCTCTTGATCTTTCTTTTTCTCTTGGACGTTCGCGATTTGAGTTTGAACCAGCAGCTTCTTCATATGATGGTGGTGGTAATTCATTTGCTACTCTTCTTTCTAATTCTCTTTCGCGTTCTCTTAAACGTTGCTTTTCAGTGGCTGAAGTGTAGTAAGAGTCATCGGTGTTGGCATTGGTTGATGAATAAATGGGAGTCTCTTGACTGTTGCCTGTTGATTCAGCAGATAAGGCAGGTTGAAATGGATTATTTGGAGTACGTTGTGTCATTCTTCTAAAAATAAATTTGTTAGTATCAGGGGATTATAATGAATAGATAAGGAAGTTGTATATCTGTGGTTTCAAGTGAGTGTGTGTAATGGGCAGATTTCTGGATTGTATGAGTTGATCGAGTATGGAGTCTGTTCTCTTAGTTTGATTGGATTTGATGGTTTGTGGGAGAAGTTGAAATATGTTGAATAGTTCGAATATTATGAAACAAATTTCAATCCAGTCCGAAACGAATTGATAGTGAGGTTTGGAGCGATTGATGCTGACATCATTGTAGAGCATTTAAATCTTGATTGCTATTTGTGATGATTGCCGATCTGAATATCTGATAATGTTTGCAGTGATGTTTATGTTTATCCCAGTCTTTGCACACACACTTCCACTGATTATTAATACTTACAGTGAGTTAACTGAACTATTATTAGAACTGTATGAACCGGGTCTTTGATTTTGATTTTGGGTTAAATTTGGTGGAGGCATCTGAGAGAGATCATCTTCATCATCCTCACTGAAACTTAACTGACTTGAATTTTGTTTAACCCAATTTTGGAAATTTTGTTGGTTTATATTGTTAGTTGAATTTATATTTGAATCTACTGAGGCGTTTCTGAATGGATTATTGGTGGAAAATGGTCTTTCTAGACGGGGACGGTTTGCGTCACGAGTGCTGGACGCTCTTTCGATGCTCATGGTGGACTGTGCTGCGTTTTTGCTGGATGGAAGTTCTCTGTTTGTTGATTCGTGTTGATCAATTTCAAATCAATTTTTCACTGTAGATTTTTATTTAATTTTGTGTAAATTTCTCAAACATTTTTTCTTGCTTCTGAAAATCCGAATGCGGAAAATTTTATCACCGAATTTTTTTTTCGCGTTTTTGCTTAGTCAAAGCTTATGTAATTGATAGCTTAGTCATACATTATGTCAGCATTGTATTACGTAATACGGTTTCCGGTTTACGGTTTCCGGTTTCACAGTAAACAAATTATGTACTACAGTCATCTTTAGTACTTACTCACTCCATTCCATTCCGATTATGTCTCTGTCTGCTCTGATACTGCTTAGTTCAGCGTCTGCATGCTCATATTATACTTATCACTACACATGGTTCCATGCTATAGACTTATTCGAGACTTATCAACATTCAAATGGTACCATTAATACCATTCCACCCATTATAAAATCAGAGAGTTCTTCGTTCTTGAAATTGATAATACAGAAAGATGATCTGAATAATAACCAACAGAGATTGATTCAATTGATCAACAGCTTATCAAGATCTGTATTTACCATAACGACCACTACTATTGTTATCATTATGGAATTTATTCTAATTCAACTATTAAGATCCCATACTGATGTTCCTGCTGAAATTGATTCTTTGAATTTATTTATTTGGCATTTGAGTGTGAATACTATACTATTAAGCCTAGCTATATTACAACCATTGATAGTGACTCTCTTATTAGTTAATAAATTTTTTAAAGCTAGAGTATTGAATAATTCAAATGTGAAAATCACTACATCAATAATCATATTCACATTGTGGTTGATGTTTATTCATAATTTCCATTATATTACTGATTTTAATGATGGTGATTTCTTTGTAGGGTTGGATACTTGGGAATCATTAATTTTCCATAAGATTTCAATAATTGGTATCACATTAATTGCAATATTGAATGGGGTTGGTTCTTTTTCAACTTTTTATTATTATCTATTAACTGATTTTATCAAAACCAAAGACTCAATTTCAACAGATCAAGAAGAGCTCATTCAAAGATTATCAAATTTGAAGAAAACTTATCAACAAACAGATGATTTATTAAATTCTAAAGAAATTGAGTTAAATGATAGAAATCACTCTTCATCTTTATCAAGGAATGACAGTTTATCTAAAAGACCAAATGTTCAACCAAAAGGTTCATTCTTAGATTTACAAATATTAGAAAACTTATCAATTAATATAAATAATAAAAAAGATGAATTACAAAATGAAATCAATTCCTTGATAAAGATTAAAAATGATATTTCTTATAAAATCTTATTGATTGAGAATTCATCCAATAATCCAACCTCATCTTCATCTTCATACATTCAATTAAATTCATCATTCAATAAATCACAAGCATTAATCAAAAACATTATACAGAAATCAATTGCAGTTTACTGTTTATTTAAAATCATTCAAGTCACAGTTGTTGGAATCATGCGGTTTTATGAAGAGCATGTGACTGATAAACCTACAGCAAAGGAATCAGATCCTTTAGTTATAACAGTTTTCAAAATCATTCAATTATTTATACCCATCACTGATGAAGAATTCTTCATTAATGTTTTAAACTTTTTAGTTTCCGGTGTTCTATTCATATTCTCATTCAATGGTGTCTTCCTATCTTTGAGACATTTATATAAATTCATACCAATTGACCTTTCATCATCAACAAATTCTACCAAAGCTAAAAACGTTAGTATCATTAAAAATTTAATAATTAGTGAATTGATGGGAATTTACGGATTAGCAACGTTATTAATTTTGAAGTCATCGTTGACTAATAATTTCAGAATGACTTTAATGTCATTATTATCAAGAAGCACGTTATCTAGTTCAAATGTATTGAATCAAGATATTCATATGATTGATAATTGGTTTGATAAAGTTTACTTAATCTCGGTGATTATTTCAATGATAGGAATAAGATTCAGTGAGATATATGGAAATGAATATGATGGTATTGAACGTCAAAATCTAGTTGAGAAAATTGTTTGATTAGAATCCTTATATAGAATTTGTTTTATTAATTATAGATGCAGTTTTTTGGGTTATTAATTCATGAGATTTGATCGTAGTTTTCAAATCTTTGTGGATGACATTTGTCAATTCAGCAATCTTTCTTAGCATCTGTTTCGTTGCTTTCAAATTCTGGATATTCTCGCTGTTTGCACTCATTTTCTGATGGATTGTTTACTCTTTATAAACAAATTGAATTTTGTTTTCTTTGTATTGATAGAAATATTTTCCGCGAATTGTGTCATACTACAGTATTAACCACGACTTCTGTGTACAGATTCGACGCATTTACTCGTTATTTAACCCTGTTTAGTGCTCAAGTTACTTTAGATTGCTTTAAATTGTCTCAATTTCACCCCATACAATTTAGTGAACTTTGAAACTCCAATTATTGCTTTTTTATCAATTATCAACTTCATTGCTATTTATAAAACAACCTGAAATCCCTCAATTTATTCAATTTTATCCCACTAACTCATTCAATATCAAACAATGACTAACGATCCTGTCACTAATACAAGTTTAGAAGGATACAACGTCATCATCCGTTTCTGGAAGAAATACTGGAATCCAAGTAAGGGAACTTTCATTGCTCCAAATCCTAAATGCTCAGGTACTTATGGTGATGATAATAAATTCAACGTTTGGTCAGTTGCAGTTGCAGCGCAAGCAATTGTGGATGGTGCTAGAATTTATCCACAAGAATTGGGTCCTTTAATTGATCCTGTCATTAAGGCTCTTTATAAATATAAAAGTGCTAAATACTGTGGTTATTGTGCAGTTGAGGATTTTAATGGTAATAATGATATATATTATGATGATGATGCTCAAGTTGCCAGTGCTTTAATCATGGCTTATGAAGTCACACAAAATAAAGAATATTTAGATCAAGGTCGTGAACTGGTTAGATATTTAATCGGTGGTTGGAATAATGATAAACATGCTAAAATTCAAGGTGGGATTTTATGGCATAGAGATAAATCTTATATTTCTGCAATTTCAACCTCTGAAGTCGCTTTAGCTTGTTTACAATTAGCTAAATTCATTCCAAATGAAAAGGAATATTATGTAAATTGGGGTATTAAGATTATTAATTGGTTATTAGACAATTTACTTGATAAGGATGATGGTTTAATCCTTGATGGTGTGGATAAAGGTTCAAGCGGTGATAAAAATGGTATGAAATGGACTTACAATACCGGTGTTGTCTTATCATGTTGCTGTTTATTATATGAATTCACTAATGAAGAAAAATGGTTGAACTTGTCAAATGATTTCGCAGCTGCTGCTACTAATCGTAATAAATCTTTATTTTGTAGAGATTATAATGAATTTGAAAGAAGATATTGGAGAGATCCTTCTTATTTCATCCAATTGTTAGTTGAAGGTTTAAGTAATTATATGTTAATCATTGGTGATAAGGCACCTGGTTCAACTTCAAGTGCAATTAAAGGTGAATTAAAAAGACATTTAGAATTTTTCAGAAGATATCTTTATGATCCAAATGATGGTTTATATTTTCAAATGTTTGAAGCTCATAGAATTAGTCCTGAAATTTGGGAATTATATTGTCAAGAATTTGGTGATAGCAAGAAATTCGATCCAAATTCAGAAGAAAGAGGATCTGGAGGTGATGGTGATTTAAAGGATAAACCATTGGTAAAGACTTTAATTGGGTCAGGTGCTGCCGCAAGAATATGGTTACAAGCAGCAAGAGTTTTACCCGAGATTAATTAATAATTAGCCTGAATTGGTGTATTTATGCTATTATTTTTACTTTTACAATGAACATTTTTTATTCTTTCTTTCAATTTAAGAATTACAATGTATATTTTTTGGGGATTTTTCTCTTTGATCTAATACTCTTCAACTATTTAACAGTTCAAAGTCTATAATGAGCAATTTTAAATGCAGGAGGTTGAGATAATGTAGATTGAGGTCTTTCAACAACGATTAAATCTTGTTCAGAACTTTTAATTTTTTCAAATCCTCTATTAAATAAAGAACCAGCAAATAAAATTGATTTATAATTATTTATTATCCAGAATGATTTTGAACCAGATTTAAATTTAAGATTTGAACGATTACCTGACTTGGTTGAAATTAAAGCATCATCCAGTTCTTCATCACTATTGATTTCAAAATCTCCATTTTCATCTTTTTTGATTTGATTTTGTTGAATAACACCAATTTCAATTCCTTCTCTATTACGTTTTCTACTATTATTTTGTGGTAATGGAACATTCAAATCTAAATCAAAAAATGCTAACCAACTTGATCCATAAATCCAAACTTTTTTCTTATTAATTGCATCAAAGAATATACCTAAAGGTATTTCAGTTAAGTTTGTGAATGGTTTTGGTAAGAATTCAGAATTGTTTTTAGACCAAGTTGTTAAATGAGAACCTTGACCACGATAATTATTTAAATCAAATTCATATAATTTATTATCAAATGATAATAAGATCAATGTGAATGATGGGGAAATTTCCATACGGTTAATATATGTTGATAATCTTAAAAATGGATATGATTGATTTGTTTTATCATCTTCTAAATCAATGATATCAACAGCACCTGAGACTCTAGAAACGATGATTTTGGAATGTGAAACTCTTAAATGGTTAATGTTTTCAATATATGATAGTTTGGATTTGGATTGTGGTAAATCTGTTAATTCATATTCAGTTATTAATTTTTCATTAGTTGACTCAGAATCACTATTTAATTTGAATTCATAAATTTCATTATCTGGGTTTGATAAGATTAATGATTCATTACCATTAAATGCTAAATTTCTAGAACCTTTATTTGATAATTCTAAATGTTCAATTCTTTTAACTTTTAATTTATTTGATTTATTTGATTCTGTTAATTTGAATAATTTAGTTGTGGTTAATCTACCAACTGCTAATAATGTACCATCTTGAGAAATTGCAACTGTTGAGATGTTATCTTCATCAGCTAATTTTAATTTTGAAATTAATTGATATGAATCACCAGAAATTTCCATTTCTTCATCTTCACTGTCATCATCATTATTATTGTTATCATTATCATTACTATTACTATTTTTTAATTTCCAAATTTTAATTGTTTGACAATCCCACATTAAAACATATCTTTTTTCTGTATTTATTAAAACATGACTTTGTTGTGGAATATAATCTATCTTTCTATATTCACCTTCTGTAAAACTTGTTAATGTACTTAAAACAACATTTTTATCAACACCACCAGATAATAAAAAGTTGAAGTTTTTAGATTCATATGAAGTGATTGATCTAATATCATTGGAATGGTATACTCTATTTGAATTATTAATCCATTTATATCCGTTTTGTGATTGTTTACCACCTTGTTTAATGTATTGAAACTTATGCATTTTTCTATCAACACCAGCAGTGAAGATATTCTCATTTTCTAAATCGGTTGTTAATGTTAAAACATCAGCTTCATGAACTTTAAAACTTTGCAATAATGTAAAGTTTTCAAAATCCCAAAATTTAATTGTACCTGAAGAATCACCAGTGACGAATTGATTTCTCTTTGGTAAATACAAAACTGACCAAACTAAAGTTGCTTCTGTTTTTGATTTATCAACTTTCATCGTTGATATTAAATTGAATCTAGCATGAGTATCAGAGTTGGATTTAATATTCCAAACTCTAATTCTACCATCAGCACAACCACCAATTACAAAATCATCTTTATTAAATGCTAAACTTAACACTCTATTTTCTTGTCTTTGTAAGAATCCAAAATGTTCAATAGAACCTTTACCACCTGAAATGTCAAGCATGACAACGGTACCATCATCACAACCAACTGCGATTTTGTCTTGAGAATCATTAATTGCAATAGACCAAATCATAGCTGCATTACAATCAAAATTATTTAATGGTAAGCCAGTTTTCAAATTCCATTCAGTTAAAACAGTTGAGCCACCAACAGAGAATAATCTTGGTTCTTCTCCATCTCTAGAGCTCCATACAAGTCCTTCAATGGTTCTATCTTTACCACCTAATAGTATAGTCTCTTGAATCCATCTATTTTTTGGATTCCAAATTTCAATATCACCATTGTTTTTACCAACAGCTACCCTTAAATCAGCTGGAGCAAACTTTTTAGTAGATGGATGTGAGAATGCAATACTGGTGATTGTGTGTGGGTTGTAGTCCACAAATCTACAACGATGAATATTGACCATTGTTTCACAGATTTGATTATGATTTAAGTTATGCGATGAGCTTCAAAATTTTTTTTTTTCTAAAGAATTCGCGAATCTGAGTCTGGGAAGTTACCCGGAAGCCAGTGTATATTTTTTGTTTTTGTTTACTTTTTGTAACCAAAACAAATCAAACAAACTGAATGAAATTTTGTATTTAAAACCAATTCAAATCCTTCATGAGTGCTTCTGTGGTCAATAAGAATGTGAAAATGTTCACATCCACTTTGAACACCCCAGATCAAATTCAACACGCTTTGGCTAGAGTCTTCCAGGACTCCCAAGCTAGTGTTAGTGGTCATCGTAAACAAATCATATTATTAAGATCAATTTTAGATAGAAGTGTTGAATTGGATCAAGAAGATAGCTTCCACTACTATTTCTGTAAACTAATCAATAAGGTGCTTGTCGTTAAAAGAACAGAGAGTGTTGGTGATAGAATTGTTAAACTTGTCGCAAGTTTCATTTTAAGTCTACATAATGAGTTTTCTCAAGAAAATGAAGATGAAAAGGACTCTGATGAAGTTGAGGATAATATATTCACTAGATTTGTTAATTTTTTCATATCACATCTTTTAAGAGGTATTGAATCAAAAGATAAGAATGTCAGATATAGAGTTGTTCAATTCTTAGATTTTACAATGAGTGGATTAGGTGAAATTGATAGTGAACTGTATGATACTTTATTATGGGCTTTAGATAAAAGATTGCATGATAAGGAACCAAGTATTAGAATCAAAGCTTTACACTGTGTTGCAAGATTTCAAGATACTGAACCTACTGACGAAGATGAAATTGATGAAGCTACTGCCAAATTATTAGTTGCAATTCAAAATGATTCAAGTGCTGATGTTCGTAGAGCTGCTTTATTAAATTTAGTTAAGACAGGTACAACAACCCATTATTTACTTGAAAGAGCAAAAGATGTCAATAGTGTTAATAGAAGATTAGTTTATTCAAGAATTGTTAAAGAAATTGGTGATTTTAGAACAATTGATTCAAAAGCACGTGAAAAGTTATTAGCTTGGGGTTTAAAAGATCGTGAAGAATCTGTTCAAAAAGCATGTATCAAAATGTTTGCTGTTGATTGGTTGAATACTTTAGATGGTGATTTAATTGAATTTCTGCAAAGATTACATTTAACCCATTCAGAAGTTGCAGAATTAGCAATGAAAGAATTTTTCAACTTTAGAAAAGATATTTTATCTAAGATTTCATTTCCGCCAAATATCTGGAATCAGCTTACTCCGGAAATTTCATTCTTAGCAAGAACATTCTATTACCATTGCACAGATAATTCCCTAAATGATTTAATTGATAATAATTATCCAGAAGCAGCTGAATTGTCTCAATTATTGAGAAAATATCTTGAAGGAAGAAAACAAGTTGCAGAAATAGAGGATGCTGAAGATTTTGATTTTGTTATCGAACAAATTTTATTAATTGCAGTTAATTATGATTTTAGTGATGAAATTGGTAGAAGAGAAATGTTACAAGTTATCAGATCTTCTTTAAACAATGATAGATTGACTGAAAAGCTAATTAAAGTTGCTTTACAAGTTTTAAAAAAATTATCCATTAATGAAAAGGATTTTTGTGCTATGGTTACTGAAATTATCAATGATATCAGAGATGATGCAGAAGAAGAAGTTCAAGAAAATGAAAACGAAAAAACTATTCTTCATACACTAGTTATTTGTAAATCAATGTTACAACTAACCAATGAACCATTAAAGGGTAACTTGTCGCTTGAATCTTTAGTTGAAACTTTGATTCTTCCAATTATTACAAATTCTTACATTCCTATTCGTGAATTATGTTATGAATGTTTGGGTTTATGTTGTTTATTGGACTTACAATTAGCAATTGATTATTTATATCTTTTTGGTTTATCTTTATCAAAAGGTCACTCTAGTCCACATCTGAGGGTTATTTCCATAATAGCCATTTTTGATATTTTATCCGTTCAAGGAACAAAAGTTTTAGATGTTGAGGAGGGTGTTGATTCTTTATCATTTCATAAATTATTATACAGAACATTGAAGGATGATACGGCACCTGAATTACAAGCATTATGTGCAGAAGGTTTATGTAAATTATATTTAGCAGATATTTTGAATGATGATGAATTATTTGAAACTTTGATTCTTACTTATTATAACCCAAAGAATGCAGATAATCAAAAATTGTTACAAGCTTTTAGTTTTTGTTTACCAGTTTATTGTTTTTCACACCCATTACATCAGGAAAAAATGGCAAAAGTTGCTGTTGATTCATTTACTAGATTATATGAGGCTCATATTGATAAATCAAATGAAGGTGAACCAGAAATGGTCGATCCATCTATAATAATTCAACAGTTAATACATTGGACAGACCCAAATAATGTTGTTAATCAAAATGAAGAAAAAATAAATGAATCAAAATCTCATTTGATAATATCTACTGACTTGGTAAATGCATTAGAAGATTTTGAATCAATGAAATATAGAAAATTAATTGCAACAAATCTATCAAAAATTTATATTGGAACCTCATTACCCTATGAAGATTTAAAGGCTTTAGAACAGGCTCTTGAAGATAAAGAAGATATAATCAGTGAATTGGAACCGGCTTCTAAGAATTCAGTCAAGAAATTAATTGCCAAATTAACACCAATATTAGAAGAAGCTGAAAGGCTGAAACAGCTCTCAGATAAAGAGATTGAAGAAAATGCAAGAGATCAAGAATTTTCTTTGATTTTAGAAAATCATAATCTGTCAGCCCTGAAGGAAGAAGATGAAGAAGAAGAAGAGAAAGAAAACATTAAAGCTGTTGATGATTTCATCACTAGAGATAATGAATTGAATATTGAACAAAATCAAAAGGATGAAGGGGAAGATGAGGATGAAGATGAGGATGAAGACGATGAAGCTTCTGCTTTCATTAGTGCTAATGATATATCGAATGCTCTGGATAGTGATGGTGATCTATCTATGGAATGATTAATGAATGATTTACAGTCTTTAATATGTTTGTAGCTATATCTATTTGAACCATATTATACTAATTATACAAGTAAACAAAAACTATATGAAAATCATGAACTGAAAAGAAAGGGAATTGTGAAATTCCAATTCCTATGAAGCCTATTTATGTTTCAATTTGAATTCTTGTAGCTGTTCATTGTTTAGGATTTCAAAAACACCAACATCTTCATCAGCATCAATGACATTAATACCTTCTTCTTTCAGTTTGGAGACATTCTTATGGTTTAATTCCCAGCCTAATTTATCACATAAACAAATTGCAACCTGATCACAATAACCTAATAAACTAACATCAAATTCTGCATGTTCAATAAGATCTTTATTTATTAAAATTTGTGGAACTTCAGGAGGAACTAATCTGACAATTTCTGAAACTGGTGAAACCTTTAAAGAAGTACCAATGCAAATCAATAAATCACATTCAAGAGCATCTTTATTTATTGAATCATGGAAATCTTGAGGTAAATCTTCCCCAAAAAAGGTGATATTTGGTTTCATAACACCATAAGATTGTGGGAAATAATTTTCATCTTTTTTGAAAAGTCTTTTACGTTCTTTAAAACACATTGGACAAACTGGTAATTCTGTATCTTTGATATATTTATAAATCTTACTACCATCAACTTCAAATTTACATGTTTGACAAGTAGCTTTCCCAAATGAACCATGACATTGGATGTATTTATCTGGTGATAACCCAACGTTACCTTCTAAATTATCAATATTTTGAGTATAATTTCTTAATAATTTACCCTTTGTTTCTAATAATTTAATAAATGAATGCAATGGAGTGTAAGAACCAACAGGTGGTAAAATCATATGAGCAATACTATAAAAGACATCAGGATTTTCTTGAAATTGTTGAATATCAAAAACTTCTTGAGGATCACTTAACCCCATTGGCGCAATTTTAGCATAAATACCTTGAGATGATCTAAAATCAGGAATCCCTAAACTTGTACTGATACCAGCCCCAGTTAGCACTAAAATCTTCTTAGCACTTAAAATTTTATCAGTGACATCCTTCATTGTATTAAAATTTCTTAACCTTGTTCTCATATGTAAGACTTTATTCATTGCCTTCTGTAATAATTTAACGATCTTTAGTAAATTTTTTTCATCATCAATTTCACCTTCAAAACTAAAACTATAGAAGCCTAGAAGTACTATCACGTACATTAGATCTGAACCTTTGGCCTTAGATGGAACATATCTGTCTAAAAAACTCATCATACCTTCAGCTTTCAAATATTCTCTGGCAGTAGCACTTTGTTCCACTGTGACACTAGGCAAGACCCATGAACCATTAACTTTTTTGATATTTGGGTGAGTTGGAGCCTTGTAGTCTGATGATTCTGAGGATGCATCTGATTTTATTGAGTCTTCCTCCTTGGGTATTTTATCATTTAAAGAATTCGAGTTTCTTATCTTAGTTGGTCTCCCAGTTTTCACGGCATTATCTCTTGAGCGTTTTGGCATGACTCTCGTGTTTTTATATGACGATTTGACGTGTATATATGTGATATTATGGGTGTGTATTGCTATGCCAATAACGTAGTAATCAATAACAAACCAACGTTTCCAAAGTATCTGCTTGTTTATTATAAAAGATCAAATAATCAAATTAAAAACAAATTATTCAATTTTGTGTTCAAAAAAATAAAATCAAAAAAGGCCGGGCGGCAACAGACTACAGTGGACACCAATGTTAAGGGCAAACGTTGTGAATTTTAGGTGGGAACTTCTATTTTCTAGGCGGGCGCGGTCACAAATAAATGGTGTTACCCTGATTTCCGAAGTCCTAGAGGCCTTTTTGATTCTGTGGTTATATTCTGCCCTAAACAACACCAGCAATTGACGAGACTCCGCAAGAATCCAAGCTTCAAATGGCACAACTGGCCGTGTAATAGGGGCCAACAATGAGATATCCGATAATGAATATTTCGTGCTCTTCAAATTTACATCCACAAACAAGGATTAGATTATATCTCAAACCAAACTCATTTCCTTGTCTCAGTTGAACTACTGGATCTTGGACAAGGGGCACATGATGTCACGTCAAAAAAATATACAATTTTAAGTTATCAATTATATTATTGGTCCTTGAATCGTTGAGTTGTAATTACAACTAACAATGAGGATAGCCGTAGTTTGTTCCGACTATGTAACCGTTTTTCTTGATCTCTAGTACTAGTATAACAACATGATATACTACGATTTTTTCTATCTTAAATATTTTAAATATAATATATAATATACATGCTAAATAAAAGAACTAAAGAATATCAAAATGCAAAAACGATGATAAATTTATATTATGATTCTTTTTCAAAAACAAAGACTAAGGGCAAATTAGTTTAATGGTTTTCTAGCAACAAATAATTGCATTGGGGTGAAAATACCTTGTTTACCACCAGCAACTAAACCAACAGCAGCTTCTTCTAAAGCTAAAGTAACTTGTTTGGAACCTTTTGGAGCAATACCCACAAATTCTAATAAACCTAATAAATTAGTGGTGATTTTTCTACCAATGTTTGAAGTTCTTAAAAAGGTACCAACATCGTATAAACTTTGAATGTATTTCCATTCACCAGTCAATGGATAATACCATGGAATAGAATCGCCCAAGTTAGCTAAATCTTTTTCAAGTTCGATTTCAAAACCAACATTTTTTAAAGCTTCTCTAGCGACATCAACACTGTACATTTTTGGAATACCATCACCTAATTCAATTTCATAGGCAATTTGTCTATGTTCTGGGTTGGTTTCATCATATTTGTCAGTCATAACCCATTCGTAAACACCGAAAACACCACCTGGTTTCAAAACTTTGTAAATTTCACTGTAAACACCGTCTAAGACTGGAGCATGAACAGTAGCTTCAATAGCGTAAACAGCATCGAAAGATTCTGGTTCAAATTCCATTTTCATGAAATCACCTTTAACAAAGTTCAATTGATCTTCTAAACCAAAGACTTTAGAGTAATGGAAAGCTTTCTCGATTTGGTAATCGTTGTTGTTTAAACCAGTAATATGAGCACCAGTGAATCTTGCGATTTCTCTAGCTGGACCACCAACACCACAACCAACATCTAAGACTTTCCAGCCCTCTTTAATACCAATTTTGTTAGCTAAATAATGTTCATGTCTAGCAGTAGCTTGGGTCATAGATTCACCTTTGTAAAATCTTGAAAAATGGAAAGAAGTACCCCAACCGTATTCGTAGAAATCAGTGACGACGTTGTAGTAAGAGTGAGTAGATTGATTGTAATCATCAGTTCTTCTCTTTTCAGCTTCAGCATCGACCTTACCATCCCAATGTTTTAAGTAATCACCAACAGCGACTTCTTGAGCACCTTTGTTTTTACCTAAAATAGCACCTAAACCAGTTTTGGTGGCAGCTTCTTTACCGTGTAATTGTTTAGAAAATTCAGCTTGTTTAGATTTTAGTTCTTGAGCAGACATTGTTGAAATTGCGTTGAATGCTTTTTTGAAAATTAATAATTCTTAGACTGAGATTGGAAAAGAAATAAAATTAGGAATCTTTCTTTATTTTAAACGAATTTTAATAATTGACGCGAGAGAAAAAATCGACGTATGGCTCGTTTAACTTTCGTATAGGCTTTCCCGAGCTCGTTTAGTTCCCTGCTCGTTTAATTTTTTAAACGAGGGAACAAGAGAAATAATAATGTACCAATCAGGAAAGGTTGTGAACAATGGACAAATAATTTCGCTTATATAACAGCTTATATCATTTCTTTCGGTTAAGAGCCCGATTGATAAAACTACAGTTTTGAGTACTAAAATAGTCATTAAATAACATAAACATGTGCCTGAATAATTGGCTTGTGCTTCCGTGCACCATCTGTAAGATATTGGGTTTTATATCACACTGAATCTCTAATATATATACATGAATCTTGAGCTTTACACTAATAAATAATCATTTTGAAATAACCACAAATGATACGAATTACTTTTGAGTGATCTAATCATGTGGTTTACCACTGATTTTAGGAAATAATCTGTTAGCATGGTAATTAATAGATGATCTAGCAGCTTTTGATTTGGATCTGGTTTCCATACAACCTTTTAAATTAGTTTCAATGATTTTACATTGAGCTGAACCTTCACCATTTGAAGCCCAACAATTTAGTAATGAAGACATTAACACGATACATGGAGAAGAGCCTTGTTCAACAACTGGGTTCTTCACACGTAATCTTTCTAGTTTTGGAAGTCTAACTGCTTGTTTACTAGACATTATTGTGTTTTGATTAGAGTTATCTAGTTGTTGAACATTTCACTTTAATTTTTTTTCACTTTTTTTGAGCTCCTAAATGGTTCGCGCACTGATGATATACAAATAATTTTTTAAGAACTACAAAAACTAATTAAACCCTCTAAGATTAACACTGAAATAATATCAAATTACCAACAAACAATTCAAAACTAAAGAAAACCCCATTAACAACAACAATTCGAACAAAATCAAAAAAAAATACAACAAGATATGAGAAAGTTAAATAACAATCGATTTAAAATCCTTCTAAAGCTTTGATAGCTTTATTCAGTCTCTTGACACTTTCGTCATGTCTTTCTTCATCAATAATCATATCAGCAGTTAAACGAGATAAAGAATCAACTAATCTTTCAAGTAATTGTTTGTCACTGTTTTGTAATCCGAGATTTTGAAATTCTTGTCCAATTATTGTACCATTTGTGATTTGTAACAATTGAACTAACGTTTCTTGATTGAATGCACCCTTTTCAAAACTGGAAGAGAAACTGGATCTGTTCTTTTTGCCACTTTTGGATTTGTTCTTGGATTGATTGGTTTTAGTAGAACGAGGAGTTTGTTGTTCTTTCTGTTTAACTTTTTCAATTTCTTCTTCTTCAGTTTCAAACCCATCATCATCTGGGAATCCTCTTGATGATCCACTTGGAATGATAGTATGTTGTGGTAAAGGAGGTGGTGGTAGTGGTCTTGGTGCCTGAGCAGCTTTTAAAACAGGATCTGAACTCTTTGGTGATGATGATTTTTCTAAAATAACTTGTGGAGGTTCGATAGTATCTTGGTGTGATTTTTCTTTAGCCTCATTAGCTAGACTACCATAAAAAGGCTCTATTTGATTATCGCCCATTGATCTTGATTTAGAGTGTCCTTGATATGCTAATAATTCGTTTTTAAGGTTACCAGCTTCATGAATATTATAATTAATAGAACTCACTGGTCTATTTGGAGATCTTGATGGAATTGGAATATCGTCAAAGCTTGTTTGTTTATTGATATCAGCAAGTAAAGGTTTTGGAAGAGCAGCATGTTTAGTAGTCAAATGGTCACCTTCATTAAAATCAAAAGTATCAGTTGAACGAATTGATTCACTTCTACTTTTTCTTGCAGCTTCTTTCAACTTTGAACTTTCTTCAGAATCTAATCTTTGAATTTGTCCTTCTGACTTCATATCTGATTTATCAACAAATGAAGTTGAATTAGTTGCAGAGTCTTTTTCTCCACTGAAATTACTTTCAGTTTTGGATGATGAGGTCTTCATCGTTGATGGATTAGAAGAAGCAGTAGATTTATTCTTTCTATGGGCAGGTAATGATTGAGTTGATGGACATTTAATTCTGAATTGATCTTGTGAAACTGCTTGCTCAACTTTTGGTTCATATAAACTGGATGGTCTGTTTTCTTCATCTTCCGTAATAGTAGCATTTTTCTTAGTAATCTTAATAACAGATGGCATTCTGCTGACCTCCGGTGTAATTTTTCTTGAAGATGATTCCATACTGCTAGCATCAACGACATAGGCAACCTGATCATATTGATTTACTTCATGAATTGAAGGAGCATAATCTGAGATGATGGATCTTCTATTACTGAAAGTGGACATTGAAGCTGGTGTTTGAGCAGGTGCATCTAAACCAAAAGTTTCTAGATCACGATTACGTTGTGGAGTCAAATATTGAAGCTGAACTTCTGATCTAATAGATTCTTGTGGTGTAATATGCTTCTTATTTTCAGAAGAACTGAAACTTGAATGGGTTAAACTTAGATAGCTCTGACTCGAATTAGATTCACTCCGGTCATCTTGTTTTTTGATATATTCTTTATTTTGTACTGCTTTATTGTTTCTATTAAAAGAACTTCCTTTATTAACAATAAATTCGTCACAATCATCATACTCTTCACCTTGAAAAATGCTGGAGGTACTGCTAGGGACCACAGAATCGGCACTCGCTTGATTAAGTTCTTCCATCATATCACTTAATCTACTTCTATCTCTTTGCGCTCCACCTTTAAAAACCTCAAGAGGATCATGTTCTTTAGTTAATTTACGTAATAAGCTTGAAGTTGAACTTTTTGGATCTGATTCTGAATGGTTTGACCCTAGATCTGTCATGTTTTTATTGAGTTATGATATTATTGAAACTAAATTATAGAAACACAGAAATATATTGACGTTTAAAAGTTTTGATTTTCTCTGTTTTGGATTTGAAGGCTTGAAGTTTGGAACTTTGAAAAGGATCGAATAAATTTTAATGCATTCAATTAATAGCCGAATTAGGAAAGATCAAAACAAAGAAAAAAGATGGTATAATATTCACTGGTATACTTGATAATTGATACTAATAATACATAGATGATAGATGATATGTCTCTGTACAAATCAGTACAGCTGATATATTCAACTCATCAGATATCATAAATTATTGGTTTGTAGTTACTTGTATATGAGTACTATTATTAGATTGAACTAATAAGTTTAAGCCTTAAGGTGCAAGGGTTATCAATCATCCATTTCGTCAATTCAAAACAAAATTACTATATTTTAGTTTATTTTCAATTATATAGTTTACCGGAGTCTTAGATAACTTGATCATCCTGTGGCTATTTAAATTTTCATAATATTAACTATATACACATAATGATTTCTCTATCATTCTTATATGTCTTTTAAGGTCTTGAACTTGACCCCAAAACATTGACCTTAGATTTAGGCAATCTTCTAGAAATAGTATCCCAATCAAGAGCTTTCCAAACTTGTTCCAGATATTGACGTTTACCAAACACACCATAATCATGTAACCAGACTTTTGGAGAAGCGTCAATGGCTAATAATGGAACATATTTGATCTTTTTATATCTATAATATTCAGCATCTTCCATGTCTGGAATTGATGAAGTTTCAGTTTTTATCGGTTGTGGTATGTTGTTCTTGATATTGTATCTTTTTTGTAAGTCATCTAATTGACCAATACTGTCTTGGTTTTTAGGACTTCCACTGTTGTAAGTGTTAACGATGAATAAAGCATCAAAGGTTTCTTCATCTCCGTTTCCAATTCTTGAAATATCTTCAGAGAAATATTTATCGTTTCTTGCGACCAACCAAGTAAAACCATCGCCGTTAATTGCATTAGCAGAGTTTAATAATAGAGTTTTGAATTCAATTAATGAACCGAAATGATTTTTTATATTCAAAGCTAAATTTGCTTCAGCTTGAATTTCATTAGAGTCATTTTGTTCAACTTCAGCATTTATACTATTTGGAGCATTTTGAATTTCTAAAGATAAGTCTGGCGTTTTCAAGAAATCTCTTGAGTCTGGTTTGAATATACCTTCATTTGGAAATTCTCCTCTAACTTCACCAATACTTTCCATTGCAAATGAAATATTTTGAATTAGTGAAGCATTTTGAAAAATTTTAACATGTTTTTCAGCTTTTGAGTTTTCTTGAACCAGAACATCCAAGTTTTGATTACCATAGATAGCAGATCTGGTAATTTCTTTGTTTAATTTATTGACATGGTATTCAATTCTTGAGAAATATGCATTTTCTAAACCTTTAGATGACAGAAGACCTGGAATACCATCTTCTTTGAATTTCACAATTGAAGCAACTTCTGGATGTGTGTAGTGTCTTGGATCACTTACTGTGGATTGTATTCTTGTTAGGCTCTTGCGAAGTGCACCCACTCTGGAGAAACGTGAAAGCATTCTGTGATTTCAGAAGATTTCACTAGTAATTTAATTCTTCAACACTTTCAACTGTCGGTTCAATTTAAAATTTTCGAGAATCAAAAGAATCAAAACCAGTTTTTATATTTAGTGCTGTGAATTACTTAAGCGGGCTGTGAGTTACGCGTGAGATGAGGTCCCGATAAGGAAATATTCCGCATTCGGAAGTTTAATCGCACATTTTGTGATACGATTATCTTATCGTTGAACTCACTGAAGCAACCAATAAATTGCAATATATTTTACTCGAATCCTGAACTTTCAACTCTCTTATTCACTAAAAAGGCAAAACAAAAATGGAGCCAGAACTGTTTAGTTTCTCCAAGAAACCAATAGAACCTCCTAGTCAGCATAGACTAAGTGTCATTTCAACTCAGTTGCCATCAGAGTCAGGATCAGCTAGAAATAGTGCACCAAATAGTGAATTAAGTGTCAATGGAAGAAGCCTATCAACCTCATCTCAAAGTCGTAACATCGTCGATGCTAACATGTTGGCTGATGATCCCTTATTGGACTATAATGAACAAATAAGAGCACCGAAGTTCAGGCAACAGAGGACCTTAGACGATATTGGTGAATCATTGGATGGTACATCTCGAATTAACGGAGATAAATTTAATGATTTAATTCGTGTTAGAACTGATTCAAACATCAATAAAAAATATCAACCTGCTGAAGTTGATGTCTCCAAGATATTATCCGCGTTATCATCCAGTGTTGGTGCTCAAGAAACATCAACTTATAATATCGAAGATTTTTTAAATCATAATCAAGCTAGTAATTTGATTAGTAATTTGAACTTGGAATATACTCATACAGATAGTACTGGTTCCAATACAGGTCAAACTAGCTCAACAACAACATCAAATACATCTCCAATATCATCCAAGAAAACATCTAATGAATCAATCAGTTACAATTTCTTAGAATCAACTAAACAACCAAGATTTAACCCAATGCCAATCAAACCCATTGATGATTTGAAGAGTCCCAACTACTTACCTTGTGTGTTAAGAACAACCTCAAACAATTCATCACATCCTTCTAATCTGTCAAGAGTTAGATCAAATACTTTGATAGATGACCAAACTGATATCACTTATAAACCGCACTGGAAACCAAACAATTCAAGAGCAAATTGTTTAGATTGTCAAAAATCATTCTCATTGATGAATAGACGCCATCATTGTCGTAAATGTGGGGAACTCTTTTGTGGGAATTGTTTGGTCTTCAAGGCTAAATTACAATATGATGAAGCTGAAGAAACTGCTAATTTTGATTCAGAAAACGGTATCACTTGTAAAGTTTGTTTCCAATGTGGTAAAAATTGGAGTGATTTCCTGTTCCAAGAATATAAAGAAGATGATGATTCAACTTTATATCAATTAAAAGGTTCCTTAAAGAAAGAGTCAGCTCGTACTTTTAAACCTTCTTTAATTAAAACTCAAAGGGATTCAAATGGTACCATCGCTGAAAGATCAGGTAGTGAAGCTAATGTTGTCCCAGCTGATTGGACTTGGAGCTCATTTTAATGAAAAATTGTCACTCTTTTTACAAATGTTTGAAATATAATGCAATATGCAGTGTTTTACTGCCTTGCTTATGTTTGTTATTTTTTTCTAGTGTTATAAGTGTTAGATACTTATAATTCATATTCTGTTAGTCATGTAACATGCATGAACGGTTCTTTGTTTATTTATTCTTATTGCATTAATTCGTGTGTTTTTATTTATGACGGTGTTATTATTATTGTTATTAGTTGGTTTCTCTTTGGTTATTTCCTCTGTTGGTAGATATTGGTATTTATTTATAGTTATACATATTATGTTCTTTATGTTTATATTGAATCGTAGTACATGAATACTTTAGACTTTAGACTTTAGACTGAATAAATAAATAAAATAAATAAGTAGAATAAATAAATAAATAGATTCTACAAAATCAATATTCCACCAACTTGACCAGGTCTCTCGGTGGCTAGAATATTGAAAGAGCGACATGCATTCCTAGTTGAGCAGATCTCCATTCTCGCCCCTACTTCTCTAAACAACTCGACATTTTTCTCACTCAATGTTCTATTTTTATCAATGCCCAATCCAATAACGTATAAATCAGGATGAGGATTAATAAATTTCAAAAATTCAAGACTTTTCTCATCAAATTCAATGATTCTTTTATTTATTAGTTTGTATTTTGGTCTGAATTGTAATAGTTTATTAGAAGTTAGAAAAACAGCATGTTTATTATCAATTTCAATACCTGTGGAGAATACAATAGAATTTGAAGTGACTCTTTCTATGGCATTAACAGGGGCTTTAGAATCTCCCAAAATGTCAAGTGTCGCCATCAATGTTTCCTTTTTGAGTTTGAAAGCAGAGCTGAATGCTCTTCGTTGTGTGAATCGCATCATTTTGAGTGAATAATCCAATCAATTAGTATTAATGAGGTGGTGTCATCTACAAAGTGGTGTATGTCAATATCGAATTTTATAGAAATTAGGGAGCCCTGATCATTACATTTTTTTTTTTGAAAAAATCATAAATTTGTGTTAAAAATTACCAAAAACTTCATACTAAAATCACCAAATCAAACACATAAAAAAAAATGCCTATCAAACCAGTTGCTCGTCTTCCACTTCTGCAGAACGGTGTTGGAGCCTTTGTTTTGCATTGCAAACGTATTGTTTTACAATTCGACAAAACTGGTGGTTCTTCTCAAGGACTTCGTGATTTCTTAAAATTAAGATTGGACAACTATGCACAAGCTAATTCTAAAATTGAATTCAGAGTCGTTCAAAAAGCTGGACATCCAGTCATCAAAGGTGAATACATCAATGGTAGAGAAAAGGCCATCTGTATAAGAAACTTGAACATTGATAACGTTCAAAATAAATTAAACCTCTTGAAAGATTCAAGTGGTGAACAATTAAGAAAAAGAAACAATAAAGTTGAAAGTGTTAATGCTAGTGTTAGAGGTATCTGGTCTCCATTACATGTTAGTCCTGAAGCTAGACATAAAATCTAAGTTGATTTTGGAAAACATTCTTGTAAATATGAGTTGAAAATTTTAGAGAAATTTTATTTAGTTTGTATAGTATAAAAAAAAAGTTAGATTATTTTTGAATAATTGAATATGTATGAAAGTTAGGTAATAAATAATATATTTTATTCAAATGCTCAAAGTCCTTTTATTAATTTCTTTTCTCTTTCTAGTCTGGTTAGAACTGCATTTTCAGATTGCTTTTTCAATAAGAATAATTCATCTTTTGAAATTCCATCAACTAATTCATCATTTGATTTGGACTCTGATGTTATTGAATCTCTTCTTGATTGTAGTGAATTGTCTATTTTCAAAATAGTCATTGATTGTTTCTTTTTCAATGTTTTTATAGGAGAATTTGATCTTGATCTTAATGCAGATGGTGGTCTTGAAGTTGATGTATTTGAAGCTAAGGAGTTTAATGAAGTTGAAGAATTATTCAAGTCTTGAAAGGTTTTGATTGATGAGGATGGTGTGAGTCTACTCGATTGTAATGGTGGGAGTTTAACTGGTGTAGATGGGTTTTGTAACGAAGATCTTGCAGTCGAATTATCATTTGAATAACGTCTCACAGGGGATCTGGAAGTTCTTATAGTTTTAGTATTTGAATTAGATGATTCTCCTTCATTTAATGTACTTAATTTGCTTGTTGTTTTAATTTCATTCTCAAGTTTGGACAATAAAGAAGCTTTATAGATTCTTTCGATTTGAACAATCTCACTTAATTTCTCGACATATTTCAATATTATTATCGATCTATCATCTTTATTAAATGAGCTTTTGAAACTAGGTTTCAAAGATCTTTGAACTTTAATAATTTCTTCTAATACTTTGGTTTTCAATTCAATATCAAGCCCATGTTCTTTATAAATTCCTGATTTTTTAACAATAATATTGACATATTCATCATCTGAACCATTTGATCTTAATAAAAGAAAATCAAAACCTGATATTTCATTTCCTAAAAACCCTAGTTCTTCATCAGTGTTCAAACCTGATGGTAGTTCACTTAATATCAACAAAGATCTGAATCTATTTTTAACCCAATCAACTAAGATGCGATGCTCATTTAACAAGATCAATTTCTCAAATCCTATTCTGTTAAATGCCCCATCTAAACGATCATTAGTGCCATTTTTTACAACATTGAAATCTAAGGCAATTTCTGCTGTGTTATTGGATATAAATGCAGGATATTTATTGATATCGAATCTTTTAAAAAAGTATTGTAATGATTTTATTTTAAGGTCTAATGGATCTTCATTTTCTCCTTCTATGTGATTTGGTATTGAAATTGAAGTTTCTGATGGTGCAGGCCAGAATGATTTGAGGATGTTCATGATCTTCTCCTGCTGTGTGTTATCTTAGACAACTTGTGTGATTAATTTGTAATCTTGTAAATATTGATGATAAAGGTTTTTTCAAAATGTAAACAAATCAGATTAGGAAATTTAAATCATGCAATTGTAAATACGCATAGGAATTTCTCATTTTTTTCGATGTTTTCAGAATGAGTTTTACTTATGATTGAATATGATATGTTACTATGCTAATTCTATGTTTCATGTGACTAGACTACCTGTGTGCTTTTTAATTCTGTTTGTCTTTTAATTATTGAGATTTGAAGAGATTATTCAGAAAATTTGATACTGAGATAGAGTTAAGCTATAGATTCTTTTTTACACTTCAACAATTTGATGATATCTATGACACGATTATGTGGGTACTCATTTGACATGTTTATATTTCTCTCATGTTTAATTGCTAGTTTATTCTTCAGTTTCAGGTCCTGGAGTGTAAATCCAAGTTTATAATCAAGAGGATTTCTGTTTTTAATTCTTTCTTCTATCCATAGATTCTAGCTCAGCTTTTTCTGGATGATTTTGTTTTGAATTTTTGGGGTATTTAGTGTGTGTATCCATTTCTGCAGTGTAATAACCTTCGCGTTATGTAACTGCTTTCATAAAGATGAACCATGAAATTTCTTCAAATGTGACACCTTGCTTTGTCAAAGATATTGTATTGATGAGTCTAAGTAATGATGTAAGACAAAATTCTTCCATTTATTTCTGAATTATTCTGATCCAATTCCACTACTTCATGAACATATCTTCCAACATCCTCAGGGACAGAATTCTTAAAATCATCATTCACGACAAAGACAACTTCACTCTTCAAATGTTTAACAACTGACCAGACACCTTCATCAGTTTCACATTCAATTACTTTAAATGAAATACGTTCATCAATTTCAGGAATGTCTAAAAGTGATAAACCGGGAGGAATAACCAATACAATATTCTCTGTCTTGTTTAATATTTCGATTATTGGAATCTTGGAAGATAATATAGATTCCGACAGTATTATGGTGATTGGTCTATTTGTGTATCTGATAGATTTTTCCAGTTGAATAGATGAAGATAAATCCAAATCCTCATCTTCTTCATTAATACTCATGAATTTATATACTGCTACCCCAATGGCAGTTAAAGTCACACCAAGTGCGATTAGTGGAAGGTATTGACGTCTTCTTGAGTTTAGGGACATTTTATGCTTTATTTAACGAGTTTAATTATTTTTAATAGCAAATTTATGAAGATTTTATCAATAAATCCAATTAATTTCTCTTCAATTTCTCTTTTCATTAATCCAAATTCGGTAAATTAACAACAAAATTTCAAGTCGTATTATGTAAGCATTTTGATTATGTAATATATATTAGGTGCGATGGCGGTAGATAATTTGACCTCATATCTAACTATCAAATTTATTCAATTTGTTCCATTTATTCTACTATCGAAGGGATCATGAGTCATTTATTCTCAGCTACAACGTTTGCTGTTAGTCATATCGCTAATATCCTCAGATCAGTACTTCCTGTCAACAATTATGTGCTTGTTACAATTGATGGTGAAGGTATTAGATTCTTGACTGAATATTCACATATATGCAGAAGTGAGTATATTTACATTATTCACGCTTTTTAACTCACTAACGCACGCGTTTCAGTTGATTTAACTTTAGAGAAAACATTATTCACGACATATGAATACAATCCCACAGATGAGACGCCCACTACATTCACATTAAATATAACACCAATAGTTGAAAGCTTAAGTCTTGCACAATCAAATGTATCATATAATAATAACAATAATGCTACTAATAATATACCCAATCCAACAGTTCAATGCACAATATCATATCAAGGAGAAAATTGTCCCTTTGTCTTAATCTTTGAAGATTCTAAAATTTCAGAGCGTTGTGAGTTTTCAACTTTTTTAAATTTAGAACTAGCTCATTTATTAAATCAAAATAATAATGGTGAAGATAATAGAGATGTTTTTGATATTGATTTAAGTTCAGTACAGCTGGAATGTATGATAGTGTCAGATGTTTTATTTGATGCTATAAAAGATTTAAAGGATTTAGAGACTGAAGAAATTTACTTCTATTTTGCAAATAATAATAATGGAACCAATAATAATAATAATAATGGAACCAATAATAATAATAATAGTTCTAAATTCAATAGAATATTTGCAATCATCTCCAAATCAACGATGGGGAATTCTTTGCTATTTCTACCCAATGAAATATCAATTCTTGAAAAATTAACCATTGAAAGTAATAATAATAATAATCATGGAAATAGAATTGAGAGTTTATCAACTTTTAAATTTTCAATATTTCAAATGTGTTTCAAGGCAATTAGATTATCAAACAAGTGTAAAATTCAAAAAGATTCCAAAAATTTACTAAATCTAAATTTATTGTGTTTTAGAAATGAATCAGGTTCAATACTTCCAAAGAATTATTCAGGTACTGTTATAAATTTTAAAATCTTTGAAAATATTACAGAAAGTAATGATATCAATAATCTTATGAAATTCATTGACAAGAGTTTGAATATGGATCAAATTATTGAGTTCAATAGCAATAAGAATAACAATAATCATGGAAATAGAATCATAAGTACAAGAACTAATAATGATGGAACACGTATAATGAATGATATTGGAATTGATGTTCCTATATTTTTATGAATCATGAATACAAGGCTACATTTAATTTATTGAACAAAGGAAAGATATGCATTTTTGTAGTGATTTTATTCATATTAATAGATACTACCAAACCTTAGAACATTAATAAATTTTTTTCTATAATAACAAAAATTACTATTTTAAAAAATCTATTGGGAGTTAGCGAAATGATCAATTAAGATATTTCTTTCTTCAGAATCAACACCCCAGTTTTTGATGACAACAACGGAAGCACCAACAACTTTTCTAGCGTTACCTTCACGATCGATTTTACCTAAACCGGCCCATTCACCTAATAATTTGGCATCAGCAACTTTAACTAATGGGATTTTTTCATCACCTTCGTTACATAAAGCTTCGATTAAAGTAACAATAGAAGCTTCAGTGACAGATTCACATAAAACAGCTAATTGAGCTTCTCTTCTTGATAAAGCTTTTGAGGATTCTCTTAAACCTCTAGCTAAACCATCATGGACTAAAGCGTTTCTTAAAACGGTTTTTAAAGCATCTTCAATGGAGATGGAGGTTGATTCTTCAACGGCAACTTGTTCAACTTGTTCAACGTCAGACATTTTATTTATATTTATTAGACTTCTTCGACGGGGGATACCTGCTCAGTGCTTAATGATGAAAAGAAAATATCAAAACCAATTCAGTTAATTTTTCACAAAAATTTTTCAGTTTTCCAAACTGGAGGGAGTGTCGGAACCAAATAAAATAAAATTGAGTGGCCGCGAAAATTACCCTGTTAGAAGACACCCAGACACCAGATAAGCTTATGCACGAACTTTGACTTAGATTAATATAATTGGTAATTACTACATCACGATTCACACATAGAAGCAAAATAAGTATATAAAAAACCTTTATTTAAAATAAATACTATTACAAATCCATATCTTCTGCAAATTCCACTGCAGTACTATTATCTATTTCATTGACATCTTTATTAATATCATTTTTCATTTGATTTAAATCTGAATTGATTATATTATTGGACGATAAATTAGTTGATGAAATCGCTTCATCTTCATCGTCATCTTCAAAGTCAACGTCTCTGAAAAAATCATCATCTGAACCAACAATCTTTTCATATATTAATTTAACTTGAGTTATTATTCCATCATATGAAATTTCTGAAGATGGTAATGCTGAATAAATCAATAATGAATCATCATCATTATCTTGTGATTGATCTTCTTCTTCATTTTTAGAACTCTTTGTGTTTATTGATTGAACTGAATTCTTTCTATATTCTTGGGGATTAACTAATCCATGGTGAGGAATTGAAGTGAATTGAAGGTAGTAAAATTTTAATAAATATTGTAATTTTTCTCTTGGAACAAAATCTTTAAAAGATTGGCCTAATTTAACTGAGTTTAAATCATATTGATTATTTTCATTGATAAAATCATCAATTGAACTTTCTCTTAGTAATGAACTTTCCATTGCTTTTAAAGCTTCTTCTAAGACTTCCCGACCTTTTCCACCTTTTTCGAAAGTAGATAAATACCAAACACAAGTATTTGCTGGTGTTATACCTGAACCTTCATTCATTATTATAACTTGAACAGCGTATTCATTTTGTGATTTTAATGAATTTGTTGGAAAAGTTATAATTGAAGCATTCTCACCATTTTCAAACCACTCTTTACAAGAGTTTTTAACGATAACGGTTAGCCTATGGATTTCATATTGATTGTTTAATTTAGGATTTATTGATAAATCCGCTTTTTGACTTTGTGATAGAACAATTTTTTCATTAACTTTGATTTTTGTATTATCTGAAAATTTAGCAATTTTAGTATCTTGATCAAACGATACTAATCCTGTATTTAATTTATAAGTTGTACCAGCAACTGCAGCAGATCTGCAAAAACCTTGAGAAATTTCACCAGCTCCTCCATATTTTGAATACATTACTGGAAAATTTCCATAAACATCAAAACTAACCAAGTATCTTTTTATTCTTGCTAGAGCTTCTGGAGTTAGAGTTTCTGAAGTGTTACATAGACCAATAGCAAAGATTAATTCTGAGATTTGAGTTGATTCTAATTTAAATTTTTCAGTTAAGAACAACTCAATTGATTTTTTTTTATAATCTTGCCACAAGTCAATATTACTTTCGTAATTTATAACAAATTTAATGAACTTCATTAATGATCTTTTGGTTATTAAACTGAGTTCTTGATTAGTGAAGATATCTTGTTTGGAATTTGACATTTTTTCAAAATTATCATTTTCAAAAACATGAAATGAACTTAATGGTAAAAATTCAAGATATTTATAAACTCTTGACTTAATTAATAATGCTAGTAGATCACTTTTAGCAAACAGTATCTTTGGGGTTAGATCAATACCGAAATCCTTGGATTTTAATTGATTATTAGTAATGTATAAAACAGCATCTCTATATCCATCAATTTGATTATTATTAACTTTACCCACCCACTGTTTCAATTGATCAATAGTTAAAGTGGCGGTATTATCCCCGTAATAATCATTTGAATCAACGTGTAAGACGTTCAAACCTTGCCATGCCAAAGCAGAAGCTAATATACTTTCGACTAAACCGGTACCAGCAATGACAACGTCACATTGTTCTGGAATGGTTTCCGAGACAGGTTTCTCTAGACCAGCAAGGTAGGGCACGACGGAAGGTCTGCGCTCAGTGGAAGCCGGTGGGCGTTCAGCCATGGATGGTCTTCTGTTCGCCATTGTCATGTGAAGATTTGACTTGATTATTATATTTATTCACTGTTTGTTGGAAGATTGGAAATCTTAATTAGCGTAAAAAAGAAGAAGAAGAAGAAAAGCAGGAGAGTTCGCGAAAGTCACGTGAATTTAAATTTCTCCAGATTTATTCTCAAATGTGGAGATTAGTGAGCTGAGAGAAGTGATGATCCGCGCGGGAGTTGTACAAGTGTTTTCAGATGGGTGTGTATAAATAGAGTGGAATCTCTCCTCTGAGTTCCGAAAACTGTTTCTCTTCTAATTTGTTTCTGGATCAAAATGCCTCCACAAACGAAAACTATGCAAGCTGCTGTGTTCAAAGGGCCTCGCAACGTCTCTTTCGAAACGGTTCCATACCCTGAAATCACCAATCCAAAAGATGCCATCATCAAGATCAAGGCCACTGCTCTTTGCGGTACTGAGCTTCACATGTATCGTGGAGACGTGGTCCCGAAGAATACAGGTTATATCACAGGTCATGAGTTCAATGGGACTGTGGTCGCTGTTGGCTCCGAGGTTAAAGACTACAAAGTTGGAGATGATGTTATTTCAACTTTCACTTCTCAATGTGGTGAGTGCTGGGCGTGTAAAGATGGCTTGAGCTCCTCGTGTGTTGATTCTAAAGTCTTTGGTACTTGGGCTTTGGATGGTGGTCAAGCTGAATACGTTAGAATTCCTTATGCTGATAATACGTTATACCATTTACCTCAAGGTATGAATAGAATTACTGCTTTGTTAATGAGTGATATCTTTCCAACTGGCTGGTTATGTGTCAATAACTACTTGAAGAAGATTGCTTACAATGAAGACAAGATCAAGAACAACGTCGTGTTACAGTTAGGTGCAGGTCCAGTTGGTCTTTGCTGTGTTGCAGCTGCTAAACAATTGGGCGTTGGTACTTTATACATTGCAGACACTGTTGAATCAAGATTAAAACAAGCTGAAAATTTAGGTGCTATTCCAATCAATTTGAAAACTGTTGGTGATTTACCTGAATTCATCAAATCAAAGACTGATGGACGTGGGGCAGATGCCATTTTTGAAGTTGTTGGTAATGCTTTGGCTCTGAGAACTGCCTTTGATTCTGTGAGAAGTGCTAGTTTCATTTCTTCTGTCGGTTATCATCATGAACCATTGCCAATGAGTGGATTAGAGTGTTATTTGAAGAACATCTCATTACAGTTTGGTAGATGTCCTGTCAGATCTATTTTCCCTGAAGCTTTAAAAGTTTTCAATGAAATTTCGTATAAATTTGATAATTTTGTTGATTTGAAAATGCAACTAAAGGATGTTTCCAAAGCTTTTGAATTGTTTGAAAGACAAGGAGCTAGAAAGATTGCATTTGAGCTTTAATTACTGATTTATTCTCTATATAAAAACGTCAAATTTCCTTCACTTTTTTGTGTAATTTTTTGTCTGATAAATTTCGTTGCCGTTCCTTCAAATGTGTCAATTCTCATAAAATTTTCTTTTATAAAAGAAAAAAATTATCCTGCAAAAAAAACCTTTACAAGAATCTACTTTTATAGTTTAATCATTGGCTATTTTAACTGCTTTCATTTGGCTTTATTCTCTCTTCAACTTCATCATTTATCCTGCTCACACTGCTCAGTTTCACTTCCGTTCTTTAATTGTTTTTCCCACTTTATAAATATTTCACTTCTCATCATGAGCTTTAACGAAAGAAATGACCAACATGCTTTCAAATACACAACACAACAAAAGAGATCCAACTCTATAGTATTTGGCTCACAGGGGAAGGCCCTTTATATTCCTCAAGTGGGCTCCCAGGCTTATGAATCAACCGTCATTGATGAGGAAACTCCTTTACTTACGTCTCATCCTCTATCAGAAACTCCATACAATAAAGTTGTCCACCATCATGTTGACCATGCCACTACCGAATTAAAATTACAAGAAAGAGATCTATTGAATGATAATAATATTATTACTGGTTCGGATTCTTCCATAAGTTCAGCTTGGGAAGATGCCGTCTCTAAAGGTTTAATTAAAACTTCAGTAAAATTTGAAACAAGATCCTTAATTAAAAGTTCAGTTCCATTAGTTATTACATTTTTGTTACAAAACTCATTTTCACTAACTTCAATATATTCAGTTGGTCATTTAGATAAAACTTATTTAGCTGGTGTGACTTTAGGTACAATGACTGCAAATATAACTGGTTTTGCTGCAATTCAAGGTCTAACTACATGCTTAGACACTTTATGCTCTCAAGCATATGGTGCTGGGAAATATGAACTAGTTGGTTTGAATTTCTTAAGATGCTCTCTATTTGCAATTGTCTGCTTTTTACCAATTGGTGTATGTTGGCAATTTGGTATGGAATATTTATTAAGTTTATTCGTACCTGATTTAGAATTAGTCAAAATTGCTGTTAGATATTTACAAATCGTTTGTTGGGGGATACCTGGTTTTATACTATTTGAATGTGGTAAAAGATTTCTACAAGCTCAGCATTGTTTTCATGCATCGACTATTGTTTTAGTAGTATGTGCTCCTTTGAACATTTTCCTTAATTGGTTATTTGTCTGGAAACTAGAAATGGGTTTTATTGGTGCACCAATTGCTATCACTTTGAATTATTGGATAATGCCATTAGGTTTGTTAACTTTCATCTTATTTAATAAAGATTTTTTAACTTGTTGGCCTAAGAACTTGAAGTTGGACCAACTTTTGACAAATTGGGGCACTATGATTGAATTAGCATTACCTGGTATAATCATGGTTGAAGCTGAATTTTTAGGTTTTGAAATCGTTACGTTAATGGCTAGTAATATAGGTACTGCTGAATTAGCTGCTCAATCCGTTATATCATCAGTCTGTGCATTAGCTTATCAAATTCCATTCAGTGTCTCAATTGTCACTGCTACAAGAGTTGCCAATTTTATTGGTGCTTCATTGGTTGATAATTCGAAAATCTCATGTTTATCTTCAACTTATTTAGGTGTTGTTATTGGTATCGTCAATTCTTTTTTAGTTTGGTATAATCAAGATTTCATTGTTCATTTTTTCACAAATGATGAAGAAGTCATTCTTTTAGCAAAGAAAACAATCTGGATCATATCAATAATGGAAATCGTTGATTGTATAAACGCCTGTACTGCTGGATGTCTAAGAGGTCAAGGATTACAAAAAATTGGAGGTTATATCAACATCTTTGCATTTTATTTCATTGGAATCCCAATCTCATATTTGTTAGCATTTAAATTTGGTTTAAGTGTTGAAGGGTTATGGATTGGTATTGTTTGTGGATTAACATTTATTTGCTCTGCTCAAGTATATTTCGTATTCTGGTGTCCCAATTGGGAAAAGATTCTAGAGGCAGCGAAGTTAAGAAATGATGAATCAAATGTTTGATACTACATAATAGATGAAATTCATGAAAATAAAAGGATTGTCGTAGAAATTTACATTTAATCATTGTTATTTTTGCTCTTTAATTGTAACTATACAACTATTAAACACATTTTCCTTGGATACCCTACTTATCAAATTATCTTCTTTAATCTTCCCTTCAACTTTGACTTTTCTTTCTGGGTGTGTTGTGTTGCGTTTCTTAGCACCGGTTCAGTGATTATGGCCTGTTCGTTTATTCTAAATTCAACACGTTCCGGAACTCATATTTTTCTTTGTTGTCCTCGGATGTCTTCATGGAATTTGAGGGAGCAAAAAAAAAACTAAAAACATAAACAAAACAATGAAATTCACAGCATTATTTATACTATAATTTGTGTATTACAATTAATCCAACTGATACCGTCAAGAACAGGCACTCGGAAACACAGACAATTCATACCCGACGTGATTGAGTAGATTGAAGAAAGAAAAAAACAATATTCAGAAACCAACGTTTATTTAGATACATTGATCTAACAACAAATCTATTAATTAACCATTTGATAAATATCTCATTATGAAAGGTGAACAACAACTCGGTGATTCACCTGCTCTTCAACCTCAAGACTACGAAAGTTGGGTGAACAGTCTAGGAAATATCCAAGATGGAATGTTTCAAAACACTCCTTTGAATTCCCACATTCAACATCAACAACATCAACAAACGTATATTCAACAACCTCATCAACCTATCAATTTCAATACTAACGGTACTCCACTATTACAACATCATCTGAGTCACATTGGGAACACACCTGATGCTAATATTGATTTTTTCTTGAACTCACCTGATAGGTTTTATAGAGATATAATTAATGAATCTCCAATCGTTAGTAAAACTTCAAATGTTATCAATAATGGTGGAAAAACTCCTTTGAAGAATATGAATCTAAGTTTTAGTACTCCCTTATTTTTAAGAAATATTGAAACTTCAAACACTACAAATATAACAAATAGTGGGATAAAAAATTTTACACCATTAAAGAATCAGTTATTTCCAAATTTTTCAAATAACTTTAATCAAAATGTTAATCAAAACTTAGAAATATTTCAAACTCCAAATGATAAGAGTCAAAATTCGATCTTGAACTCTTCTCCAACTACAATCAAAATGAACTCTTCAGCAATGAAAGAAAATCCAAGTCAATCACAAAATGATGAATCAGGTAATAAAATATTACCAATCTCTCCAACTCCTGCTTCAAAAATTCAACAATTATCTCCAGTGATACCGATGATTGATAGATCTGCTCCAAAGATGGGTTATTTTAAAAAAAATTCACCATCAAAATCGAATCAATCCAACGTTTTGAAAAACGTTAAATCTTCTAATCTTAATGCTCAAAATAATAACACAAAATTTCAGATCATTATGACTGATGTTAATTCATTCACTAATGCTCACACCAAAAACAGAAGAAGAAAGAAATTAACAAGATCAACAACTCAAGTAAATACTGGATTAACCTCAAATAACTCAAATAATTCAAATAATTTAGTCATCAAAAAACAAACTTTAAAAAGATCAATTTCTCAACCTCCTGCTGTACTAAGTAAATTAGCCAACTCAGGAAGTCAACCTTCTTCAATCAATTCTTCACAAGCTTTACTAGTACAAGAACCATCTAAACAATCAAGAAATAAAAGAGATCCTTCTTCATCGCCACAACTAAAAATAAATCAACTTCAAACATTAAATCATCAATCTTTTATTCAAGTTGAAGATATTTTTGATGAGCGTGGATCAAATGATCAAGAAAACATCAAATCGGTGATTTAGTTTCTTTTTAATTTTGATTATAATGGGTTCTGGTTTATGTGATTGGTTTTATTTGTTTGATATTATTATTATTTTTTTTTGTGTTTATAAATTTGAAATTCTGAGTCTTTATTATATTTGGTTTTTGTTTCTTTTATTTGGTTTTCGAGTTGATTGGTAGAATGGACAGTATGTTTAAGTTTTTTTTAGTATATGTTGTGTTATTTAATATGTTTCTAGTGTGTTTTTAGTGTGTGTTTTCTAAGTTATTTATTATGTCTGTGTATTGCGTTTAAGACGTTAATGTTTTATTCAATCCACAGACTCTAATATATATGATACCAATAACATTGTAGGAAAAGATTATCTCTGTATATTTATATGTACAAAAGCTGTATGATAAGTGTTCAGTTGTAAAGTTCGTTTTTTTTCTTTTTGGTCCATATTAATTTTTAATCAAAAAACAAAAAACTAATGAATAATTATTCTCCAATCCATTCTAAAACTTTGACAATTTCACCATGAATTTCTTTAGTTGATGATCTAATGTTTGAGTTTTTATTTAGATTAACTAAAATCAAATCCCATAATTTAAATTTATTTGAATTATCTAGATTATTTAATAGATCATCTCTCAATTGAATTGCATTTAAATATCTATTCGTTAAACCTGTTGAGTCAATAATTGAGGTTTTCGTTTGTTTTCGAAGTTTTGTTATGATAATATCACTGATTTCATTGATTTTTGATTGTTGTTTTTGATATGATTTAACTTTGAAATAAATTAAGACTATATTTGAAATACTTATTAAAACAATTATAATTATTCTCTTATTTTTTTGAAATCTTTCATAAATTTCTTTCTGAAATTTACAAGAAATACTTAATTTAATTGTTGAATTCGATCTGAAAATGATCTTTGTTGAAAGATTTGTCGTCTCTTTTTCATCTTCATTGGTGGATAAGCTGTTTGAGGCAGATCCTGAATTGTTATCTCCTTGATGTTGTAACTGTTTATGATTGTTAGTATTAGAAATCTTATGATTATGAAAAAATTCAAACTTGCCTTACAGTAATTTCAGGTTCATTTTTTAAATCATCCAGAACTCTACTCCATAATTCATCAAATTCTTCATCAGAAATTGTTGGTCTTTTAGATTTGAAGAAGAAATCATATAATTCTTCATCGCTCATCCCAACTTCAAGATCAGCACCATCACCACATTTGGTATTGGCATTTTTTGTTCTCAATAATTCTAAAGATTTAGTTAAGATTTCATTAATGATGTTTTCTTTTTCTTCATCTTTAACACAATAATCTTCAAATGGTAATATGCCATAAAGTTTATACCATGGCTCATGGACAATAAGATCTTCTTTACATTTCAACTGCATATTTGATAAACAAATAGCGTTTTTTGGACATCTCAAACATTGAGGTTTGATTGAATGTAGGAAATCTTCTGCTAATAACAAATATTCATTGGAGGTGTTTGGAAAAATTGGTTGGTCAATTTCGGTTCCACAGTAACCAACTAATATACGTTGTTCACGATAGAATAAACCACCAATAACAAAAGCAACGATTGTAACAAAGACCAAGAGTTGTTTGAAGAAAACTAGAACAGGATAATAATTAAAAGGTTCTTTTGGTTCTGCAAGTGTTTCTGATTTCTCTTCATGGTGGAAAACTTCATTCACTACTTTAACAGCTGCTTGAACTTCGTCCAAGATGACATTTTTAGCATCTTCCATTTCCTTTTCTAAGTTTTCTAAATCGAAAATATCAGAATCATTAATGGATCCATCATCAACTGCATCATCTAAAACATCTGGTATTGAAACCTCTTTTGCTGGAATTTCTTCTTTTGTTTCTTCGATATTTTCCTTGAAACTGTTAGCAAAAGCTTCATTTACTTTGAGTTTTGAAAAACCAGATATTTTTGATCCAAGTTCTTCGGTGGAGTTTGAAGACCCATTGGAAGCTGTTACTGAATTTTCTAAGTCAGGTGTTTTTCTTGGTGATTTGAATCTAATTGGGGATCTTTCAATAATATTTTCAAAAGTGACATCCGTATCATTTCCAAAGTTAAAAATATCGTCATCGTTTGCGCCAGTTGTTGGGGAGGATGCTTCAAATTTAGAAATTTCTAAGGATTTTTTGACTGGAGATTTAATTCTAGCTTCTGGAACAGGTGAAGAAGAAAAGGCTGTTTTTCTTTTGACAGTTTTTCTGGGAGATTTAGTATCCTCTTCATTAGTACGCTTTTTAGGAATTGTTCTTTGGAATTGTGGTGAAGCTTCAGCTGATTGAAAGACATTTTCATTAGAAAATGAAGTCTCAGGGTTAAATTCTGTTTTTAATGGAGATATTGATCTTTTAACTTCCGGTTGTGTATTATCATCGAGATTCAAAGTTGCGTGTTCGACTTTAACCTTTGGTTTCTTGATATTAGTTTTGGAAACTTCCTTTTTATCTTGATCCCTAATCTTTCTAGAAGGTGATCTCTCTCTTCTTGTCTTGCTAAGAGTTGATCTTTCTTCATCTGCTAACCTAGCGGAAGCTTTTCTAGTTGGCGATCTTTCTCTTGTTTTAGATTTTGATCTTTTTAAGTCTGGTGCATTGCCGATAGTTCTGCTTGAAGATCTCTTTGGATTTTTTTCAACTTCAATTTCTTCACTCATAGATTCACTGACTTTTCTAGTTGACTTTTTAGGAGATTCATCTCTGGCTTCTTCTGAATCAGCACGACTTGATTTTCTTGCCTTTTTTGTCTTCTCAGTCTTCAAATCACCGGTTTTTGTTAAATCTTTCTTCTTTCTAGGAACAACTTCAATACCAGCATCATCAGCAACAACACTGTTTAAAACTTTCAATTTTGAGTCAGAAGAAGGTTTAATGTGCTCATTAAATAGTCTTACCAAATCTTGTTTCTTTGCACTAGCAGGGTATGAGATATCATTTTGTAAAAGGACATTTCTAAGTTGAGCAACTTTTAAAGTTGTTGGGTCGAAACCTATAATATTCAATATAGTTAGCACTTGCAATCAAACGGGAAAAAAAGCTGTATGTCAGTTAAATGACAAAAAAAATGTACCTACCTGGCTGTAAATAATCATTTGCGTCCATGCTGAGATGAAATACTCAATGGTAAATATACTTTGAACAGATAAAAGTGGTTTTTTATCTTTGTGTTTTGTTTTGTTTTTTGATTTTGTTTTGTTTGTTTTGATTTCTCGGCCAATTTTCGCGAAAGTCATGTGACAGAACAAAGGTGTCCGGGTGTATGTCGATGGTCATTTTGCAATACAAAATAAATTGAAACACAAATCATCAGTATGTAAAGTAATCTCGGTATTCAAAGCATGTCTGAACAACAAGAAGAGAAGCAAGATGTTCACCACTCCAATGGTATGATTGGAAAATATAAGATTATAAGAACATTGGGTGAAGGGTCATTTGGCAAAGTTAAGCTAGCTTATCATTTATCCACTGGTCAAAAGGTTGCCTTAAAAATCATTAATCGTAAAACTTTAGCAAAATCAGATATGCAAGGTAGAATTGAACGTGAAATATCATACTTAAGACTACTAAGACATCCTCATATCATTAAACTATACGATGTTATCAAATCAAAAGATGAAATTATCATGGTTATTGAATTTGCTGGTAAGGAATTATTTGACTATATCGTTCAAAAGGGTAAAATGCCTGAAGACGAAGCTAGAAGATTCTTCCAACAAATTATCTCAGCTGTGGAGTATTGTCATAGGCATAAAATTGTCCATAGAGATTTAAAACCTGAGAATTTATTACTTGATGAAATGTTAAATGTTAAGATCGCAGATTTTGGTCTATCCAACTTTATGAGTGATGGTAATTTCTTGAAAACCTCATGTGGTTCTCCAAATTATGCAGCTCCGGAAGTTATTAGTGGTAAATTATACGCTGGTCCAGAAGTTGATGTGTGGTCTTGTGGTGTTATCTTATATGTCATGTTATGTGGTAGATTACCATTTGATGATGAATTTATTCCTGCTTTATTCAAGAAAATCTCTAATGGTGTCTACACTATTCCAAATTATTTAAGTCAAGGTGCAAAAAACTTATTAACTAGAATGTTAGTTGTTAATCCACTAAATAGAATTACAATTCATGAAATTATGGAAGATGAATGGTTTAATACAAACATTTCAGAATATTTATTACCAAATGATGTTCAAAAAAATAATTCAGAAGAAAAAGAAGAAACTAAAGAAGAAATTGATGAAAATGCTGTCAATACTTTAATAAATACTTTAGGATATGATCGTGATGAAATACTGGAAACGTTGAAAAATAAGACCCAAAATGAAATAATGGATGGTTACCTTTTAATCAGAGAGAATAAAATGCTGGTTGACGATTTAAAGAAAAATGGTCATAATGAACAAGATAAATTAGAAACATTTTTCAATCAAAGCCAACCATCATCTCCGGATTCTCATGAAAGACAACAAAGAAGAGAGAAACGTTCCAAATCTGAAGTTACATATCAAGCATTATCTCCAAATTCAAATGCAAATAAGGATGTACAAAGTACTATTGCAATTTTACCTTCATCCTTACCTCAAATGCATAGAGCTAATATGGCACAATTTGTATCTGAATCAGCTGCAAAAATTAATCCAATCAGTACGAAGAAATCTAAAACTAGATGGCATTTTGGTATCAGATCAAGATCATACCCTTTAGATGTTATGGGTGAAATCTATAGAGCTTTAAAGAATTTAGGTGCTGAATGGACGAAACCTAAAGATGATGAATTATGGACTATCAAAGTTCGTTGGAAATATTCTCCAAATGCAGTTGGTTCTGATTCCAATAAAGCTATACCAGATATGATGAAAATGATTATACAATTGTTTCAATTAGAACCAAATAATTATCTGGTTGATTTTAAATTTGATGGATGGGAAAACAGTGATGGATCTGTTCTTAAAGACACGGAATCCACCAAAAATGATGATGAGATTAGTAGTTTTAGTGCTTATCCTTTCTTACATCTAGCTACAAGATTAATCATGGAATTGGCTGTTAATAGTCAAAGTGGTTAGGCTTTGCTTGATCTTGTATACGTTTTTAACTTCTAAATTAATGATTTTTGTGATTTTTTTGCTTAAATTCCGTGATCATGATTGATTCATTTGTGGTTCGTTGCCGTGGTTACTTTGTTTGTTTGTATATCCCTGAGATTAAAAAAAAAAAAAAAACATGAAAAGAAAACACTAAATTAAATTACACATATATGTAAAACATAAAACTTCTAGTTATTTAAGAACGACTAGAATATCAACATGGAAAAGCAACCAACTATGCAGACTGAAACCACTAGAATTCTTGATTCATTCGATGATCTATCATTCATTTACAGCAAAATACATACCAGTAAAAGAATGGTGTTTTTAACTGGTGCAGGTATATCTTGCAGTGCAGGAATTCCTGACTTTAGATCATCTGAAGGTTTATATAACATGACTGATGGGCTAGGTGCTAATCTAAAAGGTAAAGATCTGTTTGATATATCACTTTTCAATTCAGAAGAGTCGATAAAATGTTTTTCTACATTCATGTCAAATTTGTATTCTAGTTCACTAAACGCTAATCCAACAATAGCTCATGAATTTATTCATAAACAAGTCATACGGAAGAAGGTTCTTAGATGCTACACTCAAAATATAGATGGTCTTGAAGAAAGATTAGGATTGAATCTTAAATTTGATAATGATAATTGCTCAACAGTTTTACAAAAATGGAAATCAATGGATGTTGTTCAACTTCATGGGAATCTTAATGAACTTTTGTGTACCCGGTGTGGTAAAGTTACTGAATGGACTGATGAATTTCAGAAAGAATTAAATGATGGTGAGCTACCTGAGTGTAACATGTGTTTAGAATCCATTAATCAAAGAGCAGAAAAGGGGAAAAGACTAATAACCACTATAGGTATATTAAGACCAAATATTGTGTTATATGGTGAAAATCATCCTCGCTCAGAAATGATCACTACTGGATTAAACTCTGATTTGAAACAAAATCCTGATATGTTTATTATTATGGGTACGTCTTTGAAAGTTCATGGTGTTAAACAGTTAGTTAAATCAATGAGTAAAATAATACATTCAAAAGGTGGATTGGTGATATTGGTAAATAGAGATATAATACCTGGCTGGAATGGCAAAATTGACTATCAAATAAAATCAGATTGTGATTCATTTGCTGAAAAATATTCCAGATTTGAGATGGGAAAAAGTCCAGTTATATTGAATCAGCCATTAACTCCTAAAAAAATAAGAATTATCGACTTGTTAAATACACCATCGCCTGTCAAAAAAGGAAACTTTCCTGTTCTCACAGACGTCATGATCAACAAATCAATGATCAGAAGCTAAAAGAACACCAGTTATTTTCAATAAACTGCAATTGGAATTTGAAAATGAGGATTATATAAGAACATCAGATTCTCAGGAACTTTGTTAAATAATGACCCAGTACCGTTTTATTAGATCCACAAGAATATACGATTTTATGATTATAATGAGAGAAAAAAACTTATATTAATATTCGACTATCTAGTACGAATAACACCAGCAGCCATCAAAGTTTGGATTTTTTTAGCAACAGCTGGATTCTTCATGTGTTCTTGTAAAGCAGCTGGATTTTCTCTAGCTTGACCTAAGATACTTTGCATGACTGGATCTTGTAAGATAGAAGCAACTTCTGGATCTTTAGAGACTCTTTCAAAGGTTTGTTCCGGAGTTTCGTTTTCAGATGATTGGAATCTTTGAGAGTAGGCTTTTGTATATAATTGATCAATTTCTCTTGAGTTAGAACCGTTGTTAACTTCAGAGTCTTTAGTTCTTGCTTCATCTAAAGTGGCGATAGCTTTAGAAAATTCTTTCATGGCAATTTCAGCACTAGCTTTTCTAATATAAGCTCTAATGAATGTAGGATCCTTTTGGATAGCTAAGTCACAATCTTTGATAGCTTCAGGGAATGACATTAATTTAGCTAAAGCAGCAGCTCTGTTTGAATAACCTCTAGCATCTTCTGGGTCACGCTTAACCATCTCAGTATATGCTTTAACAGCGTTTGGCCAATCCCCTTTGCTGAAATATTCTTTACCTTCTAATCTAGCCTCTTCAGCTTTTGCAGGATCAATATAAGCTTTAGTTTCTGCATCTTTGACTAATTTTTGGGTATTTCTTAGTTTTGTTAAAACTTCTGGAGTACGATGCTCAGTTAATGATTTTTCAAAAGAGAAAATAGCTTCATCATATTTCTCTTGCTTTAAATATGTGGTACCAATTCTAGCTAATGCTTTAGCAATAACTTTATAATCAGCTCTTAATTCTCTACCTTTTTCAACTGCTAATTCACAAGTTTTAATGGTGGCTTCGTAATCACCTTTTTCAAATTCGGCAGCAGCTCTGTTATTTAAATAAGTAACATCATTGTGTAATTCCCAAGCTTTGTTGTATAGTTCAATAGCTTCATCAAATTTTTTGGATTTGTATAATTTATTGGCTTCTGCCTTAAATTCATCTGCTTGTTTTTTGAAATCTTCAACTTCTGGTTCAGCATCGACAATTTCAACATCGCCTTCTTCATCTTTGGTTTCTTTTGCGTTTGGGGCTTCGGTTTTGACTGGTTCTGGGATTGGTTCTTGTTTAGAAGAAGCACTTGAAGAACCATCAACTGGTTTTGAACCATCAAATGGAGAATCGTCATCTAAATCAATTCCTAGAATGGTAGCCATGATGGTCATTAGTCTTGGATCTTTAAGAACGTCCTGGGCTAAAGCTTGTGGGTTACCTTTCATTTGAATAACTTTATTAAGTAAAGTTGGATCTTTCATTAATTCAGCAGTTTTTGGGTTTTTCTTTAAATTTTCGATTAAATTAGGATCATTAAATTTAGAAGCAAGACCAAAGTCTGGTGATTCTTGTGCTCTTAAAGAAGCTTGAACAGCCTCTAAACCTTCTTTGGCTAATTTATTGGAAGGATCTAATTCTAAAGTTTTGGAGTATGATTTTTCAGCATCTGCGTATCTACCTAAACCGAATTCAGCAGCAGCAACTCTTGAATAACCTTTAGCCCAAGTTGGATTGATTTCAACCGTTTTTTTACCATCTTCTAAAGCGTTTTCAAAATCTTTCAAAGAACTGTAAGCAGCTGAACGATTTGAATATAAAACATGGTTTGGAGTTGGGGATGCTTCAATAGCCTTAGTGAATAATTCAATGGCTTTAGGGAAGTCTTTGGCGGAGAATGCAGTGTTACCTTGCGATTTGTATTCGTCAGCAGACATTTTATCAATTGAGTGTGTTTTGGTGTTGATATTAAAGAAACTTGAAGTGAATTTTAGACGTTTTTATTTATCAGTTTTTCAAATTTTTCTAGAAGTTTCTGATGACGATCCGATCTTCTGGATAAAAATTATGAAGCCCTGAAACTCATCGAGAAAAAATGTTTACTTTTCAAGTCATCGCTTGAATTGTCTGAAATTCTATTACTCAGTTATTTATCAAGCAAATGGAGTTCCAATTAGCCACAGATCAGTTCATTCGGTGGTTAGTTCAGTCAGGATATGAAATCTCACCGAAATTCAAAATTGAAGATCTTAGGAATCAAGGACAAGGACGTGGTTTAATATCTACTCAAGTCATTGAAGCAGATGAAGTTTTATTCAAGATTCCTAGGAATGTACTTCTCAATATTGATACTGCTACACTATCCCATATCAATGAAACCAATAGGGAAAAATTATTGACCAAATACACACATTGGGAAGGTTTGATTCTATGTATATTATTTGAATTATCATTGGGTGAGAAATCAAAATGGGCTCCGTATTTTAAAGTACTACCTGAAAGTTTTGATTCTTTAATGTATTGGACTGATGAAGAGATTCAAAGTTTAAGTCCTTCTTTAGTCATCTCTAGAATTGGTAAACAAAAGGCTCAAGATCTTTATTATAAGCTAATTCCTGATGCTTTGGTCGATTTAGGTATTGAACACTTACAAGTTTCAATTGAAGGATTTTATCAAGTTGCTAGCACCATCATGTCATATTCATTTGATGTTGAAAGACCTGATTTTGACGAAGATAATGAAGATGATGAAGTTGTTAAATCAGATGGTTATTTCAAATCAATGATTGCCTTAGCTGATACTTTAAATGCAGATACAAAATTAGCGAATGCCAACTTGTTCTATGAAACTGAATATTTAATAATGAAATCAATCAAACCAATTCAAATCGGTGAACAAATTTATAACATATATGGGGATTATTCAAATAGTGATTTATTAAGAAGATATGGGTATGTTGAATGGGATTGCTCTAAGTTCGATTTTGGTGAACTTAGAATTGAAAATATCAAAAATTCACTAATTGAACATTTTCAAATAGATCCAAAATTACTAGAAAATGTATTAAATCTAATATCCCAAAATGAGGTTGATGAGATTGAAGAAGATTTAATCTTAGATTCCTATGACATATTTCTAGATGGTGAAATAATGCCTGAATTAATCGTTTTCATTCAATCTATAACCACATTATTTCAATTAAATGAATCTCTAAATTTTGCAACAATTTCCAATGAAGAACTATCGAAAATAATAGCAAGAGTATTGAAGAAATGTTATCAATTGGTTGAATCTGGTTCGTTCACTAAAGATGGGCTCCTGTTATTTGAATTATCAGTACAATCAAGATTGTCTGAGTATCCATCACATGCATTTAGAAATTTTGTCCCTCCATTATTATTAAACGAATCATTCAATAAATTGAAAATGAGTGAAAGAGTTTTAAAATCAGAAGTCGAATCATTACAGAATTGTCTAAAATTGATACGTAATAATACTTTATTCAAAGTTATAGATGATGAAAAACTGAATCGAAATATAATGAAAAGGAAATCTAATGTCAATGACGATAATAGACCTTCTAAAAAGCAAAAAATTTAAAAAAATAAAAGTGTATTATATATAGTATTGTTAGTTGTGTATTAAGATGATTATAAAATTCAATTCTTTATTTTTGGTATCCCTTCATCCTCCTTCAATTGTTTGAGATATATTTTACTATACTGAGGCGTTACTTTGGTTTCAACACTAGGAGCGACTTTGTAAGAGTCATCGCTTGCTGCAACTGCTAAAACGTTATCTTTGAAATCAATCGAAACAACAGGTAAATCAAACTCTGAATATTGTCTCATTCTTTTTCTTGAAAAATGATCCCATAAACAGACATGATGATCCGATCCACCACTGAATAACGTTCCATATTTATCATGGAAACAAAGTGCATTAACCGGCGAGACTAAATCCACATCAGTTGAGCTTAATCTATGACATTTGAAAGCATACTTTTTTTGTTGAAGGCCAGGGGAAGGATTTAGATACTCTATTGCAACACGACCTTCTATCGAGCTTTGTGCATATCCTGAACCATCAGGCATACATTTTAATGCTCTAGTTTGATATTTTAACCCACTTTCTCTTTCCTGTAATGGTTTTGACAATTGTCTATGATCATAAATATGAACCATTCTCTGGTCCATTGAAACAACTAAATGATCCTTTGTAGAGTCCATACCAAATACTTTTCCGGGCAATGTTATATTTTGTGCTGTATCTCTCATTCTTCTATCGTTGTAAATGACTGATTTATCCCAAGAACCACTTATGATTGTGTCACCAATTGCAGTTACTGCTTGAACTCCCGACTCATGTTGATGAAGTACTCGATTCACTCTAGCATTTTCTATATCTAGATCTATCACTTTTCCCTCGATCGTGCTAGCGATAGGAGTGCTGGAAGACCAACAAACTGACGTTACTGGATAAATTACGTCAGTCTTCATCAGTATTCTATCTGGATTATTTTTATCATAAATTCTGGCGACACCATCCCAGCATCCCACCAATAATTCGTTTCCGCTGTGGGAGAACTTTATATCTGATATCACATCAGGAATCTGATCCGGGACTTCAAATACTGCCATTTATTCTTTCAGCTGAACTAAATAATTGAATCTTTACTCAAAATGTAAACAAATTAAGAATTGATCTGATTAAAGATGTCCCGGAACTCACAAAATTCCCCGGATATTCAGAAATTCAGGTCTTCAACTTCAACTCTTTACAAACCAAATAAGACGGAACAATTCAATGGACGTCAGTCAGCTCCTCAGATGGGACTCAAGTGCCGATCCTAAGAAAGAAGATGAGAAAAGCTCCTACCAATTGACGGACATCTTGGTTGAAAAACTATTTGCAATGGCTCTGCCTCCTACAACGACTCTTGATGGAACAGATTTACTTAAAGACAGAACCAAAGCAAGCTCACAGAGACCACCATTGTCCATTCAAACAATGAGCAAGAACTTCATTCAGTTGAACTCACGCTTATCATCCCCGTTTGAACTGGTCAATAATGTAATATATTTCCTTCAATGGAAGAACCCTTTCTTAACTGTCAGTGTGTTGCTACTTTATACAAATATAATCTTACACCCAATCCCATTCATATTTGTGCTTTTCCCAGGCATGATTGTCGTTTCAATGGCTAAAAATTTTGTTGCCTCTTATAAACCAGATGGTGTAAATTCAATCAAATATGATTTATCCCAATCAAAGGTCAAAAAACTTTCAGACATTAAACCAACTTCTGAAATATCAAAAGAATTCATTCTAAATTTAACGGATTTACAAAATCATATGCTGTTATATGTACAAGGATGGGATTTTATAGTTCATGTTTTGAACAAGTTCATCAATTGGGGAGATGAAACTATTTCTTCGTTTATTTTTTTTACTTTAATTTTAGTCACTCTATTCATGGTGTTCTTTAGTGATTCAATAATAGAAATGATACAACCATTCGTTAAAATTCTTCTTGTGATCAGTGGGTGGGCTTTAATAATATCAATTCATCCACAATTCTATGATAATATCAACAATTTCATACATTCAGAATCTACTAGACTATACATTTTAAAGAAAACAAATAAATTTGAGGAATTACTAAGTTCTCAGATTGAAGATTTAAGGTCAGGTTCTGAAATTAAAGAAGTTGGGATATTCGAGATATGGAAATTAAATGATTTGAATAACGAATGGAATTTCATTGGATTTAAAAATAGTGCATTTTGGCAAAATGACTTACAAAGAATGACTTATGATGCAGAAGGTAAAAGATTAAAACCAAAATCCGAGATTGATATTAATCCAGACTTATCAGCTCGAGCTGATGAGATAGGTCTTGCTATTAATGAAAATTCAACGAGTCATGAAGATGTGAGTTTTACATCATCAAATTTATACAGTTCATCTTCTTTAAGTAATGTTACTCCTCCATTATTATGGAAATTTAAAAACAAGTCAAAATGGACAATTGATTTATTCCCTGAAATTTGGATTAAAGAAGATTTATTTACTGAAAACTCTGAAATGATAGAGATTGATTATGAAGGTAAATGGGTCTATGATAAGGCATCTTCACAAGGTAAATATAGAAGAAGAAGATGGATTAGAGATGTTATAAGATGTGTTGAGTTTGACGAAGACATAAAAGAATCAGATAATATTCTTCCAGATAATCAACATAAAAAAACTGATGAAAAGAAGCAAGTAGTTCATAAAAGAAAGAGTAAATCAACGTTAAGGTTGAAACCTGGTAATATCATTGGGTCTATGAAAACTTCCAAGCAAAACCATCTATAACAATAAATGAACGAAATTACGAGATACGCATAAGGATAAATGTAACTGATTTTTGTATTAATTACTCTTATTGTTTCATGAATTCTTCAAGACTAAATAATCCTGATTTTTTGTTAGATTGATCTTCTTGTTGTTTCTTTTCATTGATCAAGCTCAAAAGATCATTCTTCTTTCTTTTCTTCTTCTCTTTTGATTTGTCCTTTGTGATTTCCTTTTTGGCTTGTTGTGTTCCTTTTGGTTTTGCGAGTGGGAAATCAACATGTCTGTTGCAAGATAGGCAAGAATACCTGAGCTTTCTTTCTCTTGATAATTTTTCTCCTTCTATTGTTTCGTTCTTATTGTTAAGTCTCTTGCTAAATACACATCTCATTTTCAAATTAACACCAGGTATCAGAATAACAGAACAGTTCTGGCAGTATTGTGATTTTTGTCCATCATCAATTTCTAGTTTATTTGTGAGTAGACTCTCTTGAAATTTTCTAGTGCGGAGTGAATTCAGCAACTTTTCATCTCCCAGTAGATCAGAGTCCAAATAGTGTGTGAGTTTATACAAATAGTTCAAGTTCCTTACTGATCCCATTCTTCTGTGATATTGAATTTGAAGTACTTAAAACTAAGATGAAATTTAAGATGAAATTCATTCTTTTCGGTTACGTAATGCTGATTTTTTTTTGTTTTATTCCTTTCTTCCTTCTTCCTTTATAAGTAAAAGTCCTCGCATCATTCGCAGCTGAAGTCTCACGATCATGGATTATTACTCTAATTTAGACTCAAGGTCACTTGATTCAACTCCAACAATCTTTGAAATCATATCTTCAAAAGAACTAGAGAATCTATTGACTCCCTCAATTCGGTATTTAATCGTACATTACTCCACAAAATATCCAAAATGGTTACTAAGAATTGCTTTGAACTTTGATGAATTGAATCTGGTGTTCAGATCTTTGGTAGAGTACAGGTTCTTGAGTACGTGGAATTCCACATTCACCGAAAAGTTTTATGGTTTAAAAAGAACGAGTCTAAATAATTTTCAAATCAATGATTTTGATAATAAAATCTTTGAAATGATCCAATTGAGAAAAAGATTGAAAAAATGGCAAATATTATCAATCGTGCTAGTTAATGTTGGTGTTAGAATCTATTTAAAGGAAAAACTTGATATTTTATATGAGAAGAACTTACCTCTATTCCTAACAAAGAAAATTGATTCCAAAAACTGGAAATATTGGTTTGTTAAATTATACCCTGTCCTATCTTCAATTTTCAAACTGATTGATGTCATATTCCAAATTCTTTACCTCAGTGGTAAAACAAAATCACCAACACTAGCTGATCATCTATTAAAAGTTGAATATTCACGTTTAAACCAATTTGATTATGATTTCCATGAGAAACAAATTAAAGGATCTTCGCCCTCTAATATCTCGAAGAGACCTCCAACTTTTGGTCAACATTTGATTTCAAACATAACTAGATATTATTCGCCTTTAAGATCAATTTTCTCAAGTGTTTCAACTACAATTTTCCCATCTGCTATATTTTTATTGAAATTCCTAGAATGGTGGAACTCCTCAGAGTTTGCAACAAAACTAGTTAAGCAACAACAAAATTTAATTGATAAAGATATCCCACCTCCAAAAGTTTCAACCAAATCATCAAACAATCATAAATTCAAATCTCAAAATTCTGAAAATTGTCCAATTTGTAAAAATAAAATAACTAATCATGCTATTATTGAAACTGGCTATGTGTTCTGTTATCCATGTATTTATAATCATTTAACTGATCTAAGTGAAGAGGATGGTGGAAAGTGTCCTATTACAGGTGTTAGACTTTTAGGATGTCGTTATTTAAATGAATCTAAAAATTGGAAAGTTGATGGAATTAGAAAATTGATGATTTAGGATCTGGTATCCACATATTGTCTACAGAAATATATCAAAATCAGTGTATAAAATTTATATATTATAAAAAAAATTGCAATCTATAAGATGTTTGTAATAATACTACAATCTATTTGCAAAATAAATAAATGAAAAGGAATAAAAATCAATCTTATTCAGAAACTGTTAAAGTTGGCATCCCTTCAGGAACAACAGTTTCAGATAATGGATCTCTTTCAGTAAAGCTTAAAATCAGATCATCTTTTGGGAAAATTGTGGCGAACACTTTGATTTCTTCAGATAATGGAGTGACTTCATGTTTTAAATCATTAAAAAGTAAAGCTTTACCTAATAACCCAATAAAAGTCATCATGACATAAGTCTGACCTAAACAAACATGTGGACCAGTACCAAAGACTAACCAATTCTTTTTAGCTTGATTAGCTTTTGAACCTTCAGCCCAACGTTCTGGAATAAAATCATCTGGATGTTCATAGACTTCAGGATCATGTAAAGCAGGATACAAAGTTGGGATCAACATAGAACCTTTTGGTGCAGTGTAAGTATCATTAACGGCGAATTTTTGTTTGACGACATATGGAACCATAATAACTGGTGGTCTGTATCTTAAAGTTTCTCTAACAACCATATCGGTATATTTCATTTTCTCAATTAATTCTAAAGTTAATGGAGCATTTGGATCACCATTACGAACAGCTAATTGTTCTTCTCTGATCTTTTTAACAACATCTGGTCTATCAGCGGCAATTTGGAATAACCAGCAAGCTAAAGAGGATGAAGCATCTTGGGAAGCAAATAAGAAAGTGAAAATAGCTTCTGAAATTTCTTTGTCTGTAAATTCACGGATTAATAATTTATCATCTGGGTTTTCTGTTTTGTTTTGTCTAGCATCTTGCATGACTTTAATCCAAGCATCCATAACACAAGTTGGTTCGCCACCATTAGCAATGTAAACTTTAGCTTTAGCAGAACAGTCAGCGAAAATTTTCATAGTCATATCAGCAGTTCTTTGTCCATACCAAGTTTTAGTATAAGGAATAATAATTGGGAAGTTGACTAATTCCATAGCGGCTGTAACTAAATAATAGTCATCAGCGACTTTTTTGATTTGTTCATCAGTAATATAATCACCACAGAAAGCTTTTAAAGACAAACCACACATCATTTCTCTAAATTCATGGAAGAAAATAACTGGACCTTCTTTGGAAATTTCTCTAAAGCGATTTAAATATTTATCCATAACAATTTCTTGATTTGGAAGATATTCACTTAATGCAGTTTTAGTAAATAGACCATTTAAACCTTTTCTATAATCAGAATGTGCTTTACCATCTAAGAAAACCCAGTTTTCAGGTCTTAAGATCTTTTTAGCAACATCAACAACACATGGTTTAACATATTTAGGGCTTTGGAAAATCTTTCTAGTCAAGTCTCTATCAGAAGCAATGATAACGAATTTATGGAAAATGGAAACACAGGACAACGGACCGGAATACCATTTAGCTTTATATTCTTCAAATTTTGGATCTAATGATTCCAAGAATGGACCAATAATAGGCCAGATTTTATATTTAGGACCAGCAATGGAACCTTTCATCATTTGATAAGAAACTTGATCATAAGTTAAAGCAACAACGATTAATGTAAGAACAATCTTCCACCATTCTAGATTTTGTAAAGCTGATAAAATTGATTCAAAGTTGATAGTTTCTCCAAAACTTTGCAAGGATGCAAAAGAGCCAGCAAATGAGGAGTTGGTGTCTGCGATCTGTAATACAGTAGCCATTGTGATAACCTTTGAATTACCTTCTGGTTTGTGAGAAGGATCATAAGATGTTTTTTTTGATTGTTTTTTAAAATCATTCTCGTTTAAAATCAATTAAACGAGATTCGCGAAAATTTCCTATTTGAATTTCAAAAAATTACTAATTGCTCTATCTTTGATCTTTGATTGACTTAAAAAACATTAAGATATCAGAAATAATCAGAGAATTACTGATTACTGGCTCAAGGTAGTAGAGTGAGCGGTGAATTTATCAGAGAGACTGAGCTGGAATCATACTTTCAAAAATAAAAAACATAGATTAAAACATTCTATCTAAACAACTTGAGACTTTGTTTTTGTCTCTGAAATAATTGAGGCATCTTCTGCATCTTCATCTTTTCATCTTCAATCGAGTCAACAATTCCTGCTACTCTTCTATCTCTATTCTCTAAATAATTAACTAAAAGTGCTAAGAAAACTAATACAACAAGACCAACAGCAGTTATAGGATATCCAGTCTTCCATCTTGGTGCAGCATTGGCTCCATATTTAGCAACATCAGTTGGGAATAAACCTAATGGAGTAAATGTATAAACTAGATACGCGGACCCCATTGTTAAAGATAAAACTAAGGCTCTACTTTCTTGATCATGACTCAATATTCTGTTGATAGATGAAAACAAAATAGCAGCACCTGAAGAACCAGCACCAGTGATGTAGAAGGCAAAGAAAACAAGTCCATTAGGAACAGATAAATTGACATAATAATAGTATAAATTAACATACTGAAAACCCAGCCCATAAAAACGTACCATGGAGGATATGCTGAGGCAAGAGCACAACCGATTAATGAAGCAACAACTGAGATGGCACTACTACCTGTACTATAAGTTTTAATTTGGGGAACAGTATAAACTTTTTGTGCTTTCAACCATAATGTGTAATAACCTGAAGGATAAAATGCTAGAAGCATTGCGGTATAAAGAATCACATAAACATAACTTTCCAGTTTTTAAAAGTTCTTTCCCAGACTTGTAAGTCTAATTTACCAATTTCTGCAACAGCATATCTTTTGGCTCTTTTCAATAAGACTTTATTATCAGTATCATTTAAATACCATGGCTTGCCACTTTCTGGTAACCCAGGCCAGAATAAAAGACCAATAAATGCGATTGGAACAGTAATTATACCATCAATTTGCTATCCTTCTTTTCCCCCAACGCCATTTAAGTTTGTATAAGCAGCTGATTGTAAATAACCTGAAAAAATAGAACCTAAAGGAGAACAAATGAAGAAGACAGCAGCCCTAACATATGATTCAGGTGGATTACCTCTAAATGATTTAGCACATATTTACCTAAAATAAAATGAACACCTGCGAAACTTGGAGCTTCAAAAAACCCAACTATGAATCTAACTGCGTAAAGAGTTGATTAACGTTTGTAGTACTTGCTTGAGTGAAAGTACAAATACCATAAAGAATTTCTAACGAAGGAAGGATATATCTTGATACTGAAGGTCTTGAAATTGAATGGGATTTGACCGATGACATAACCTGATAAATAAGTCATATTCAAATAATTTAATTCATTACCATATAGATTTAAAGCCTCTTTCATTCCTGAAACATAGGCATTATTAATGTTTGTTTGATCTAAAAATTTACAAAAAATACTTAATGAAGCATAAACTAAGATAGCTAAGTCTAATTTGAAGATCAATTTTCTTTCTTCTTTATCAAGATTTTTAGGATACCAAACAAATAAAGCTCTAAAAGCTTTAGTCCATTTTGGATAATTTTTGGTTGGCATTTTGGAAATTTCTAGTTCTTCTGAATCTGAAATGCTTTTCGATGACATTAAAACTGTTTTGTTGAAAAGATCGAGATAATAAATACGTCGCTAGTAGTTGCTATTTGATTTTATTTATACTCGTTTTACAATCACAAGTCATAAATTACGTGAAAATCTTTAAGTGTGGATTACTGTCTAATGTTAAGTACTAAAATAGGAAAAATAATCCAGCAAACTGATTTACAAAAAGAAACAAATAAATCAATTCTTTTATATAAGCTACTTTTATTTCACTTCTACGAGTTTAGTTTTACTAATCCTGTCTTCGGTGACTTTTACTCTCATCTTTGGATATCCTTCGCCCTGCTAATTAACAATAATTAATGGAGTTGTAAAGGTACATCAATCAAGCTGACACTAGATAGTAGAGACCCTTCTAGATAATATAGCGTCACACTTACCACTTTTCTACTGAGAATCAACATAGAAATTGAATCTAGATACATATAATTATACGAGAAATACCGCTATATGCCGATATATACCAATTGCTATAGCCATGTACCGTTATAAATTGCTATTTCTGCCTTCATAGTACATACTTCCACCACATACTAATCTTTTGAGGTCATACTACATACGTAATATAAATAGATTATCTACATAATTTTTGTACCAGAAAAACGTTATTGTCATGATTCAAGTCGTCTTCTCAATTTATACAAACCTCTTATACCTCTTTATCAAAATAGTGATAATTTTCTCTTGAAATAAACTACGTTTTTGGCAAATTCTTAGCACAAAGATGATTTGTGAAGTATCTCAATTCTCCGCTAGCGGTGTTTCTCGTATATGTATTTTAATTAACGGATATCTTATCTAGATTCTATGATGATCTTTAGACTTTCAGTAGAAATATGGTAATTGTGGCTGTATTCTGGCTCCAATCAAAAACGATCTTTACAACACGCGATTCCATATCGAATTATTTTCTACATTTAACTTCTGGATAATCAATACACTCGAGATGCAACAAAACCAGAAAATTAAATATAAGATATTCACTGCTTAAGATAAACTCGCTTAGTTTGACTTAATAACACATATTTACCAGCCATTGGCTGACTAGACCCTGAACCATAGTAATAAACGGCACAAAATGAAGTACTACTTACTCTTAAATTCCTCACAAGCGACCACTGGCTCTTGCAAAAGAACATTAAGTAGAAGGATTTTTTTAATAGTTGTATGTAATTAATTAATTATTTTAATCAGTATAGACCATGTTTCACTAAACCCTTGCAGATTTACGGAAGATTTTGTTAGTTGATAATTTAGAATTTCTATTAGCTCATTAGTAATAATTATTCGGGTTGTGTTTTTATGCGATGTGATCAGCTCGAGATATCTTGTTCCATGTCTGATTGTCATATATCGATCTCTAATTCACGAATTTCTAGTTGGTATCCACTCACCAAGTATTAACAGTTTGACTATTCGAAACGAAACCTTAAAACACAATATTGAAATTATGCCATATATTACTTCAGATAAATGCGCTAAATAATCCCACGCCCTTAACACTCCTTTAGCAATCAAACAGTTAATTCAATAGTTGAAAAATTAATACTCTAAACTTGAAAGCGATTTTGATCTGTTGTATTATCTTAGATAAATATCATTCCCTATCAGTTTACAACTTTCATAAAATAAACCTGCAATAATCAGTCAAGTACAAACTGATGTAATACCCTGAATTCAAAGAGAACTTTACACGCATCTTTAGTATACTGTAGTAATTTAGCTGATAAAACTCTTAATTATGATTTGATTTATCTTTGGTTTACTAAAATTAGTATGTTTTCGAAATTTTTCAAAATATTAAAATTATCAAATCATCATTATAACCCATCAAACTTAATAAAAGTACATTCAGTTAAAAGCTAGAGATCTGGGTTTTATTAAAACATTGTTTTCTTATCAAAAATATCTCTAATGAGGAAGTTATTTGATAATTTTTGTTTTGTTAGTACGACTTAAGATCATTTTTATTTTAACTTTTTAAAAATCGAAAAAAAAAGTAAATTCAACTTTTTTCAGATTTCGAAATTAAAGCCGAGTAACGCCGACGGAGATTTGAAACTTTAAACATCGTATTACATGCTGAGCTTACCATTAGTGTAATAGGAATGGACTACAAATAAATACACTGCTTTCAATATATGCTTTAAAGTGGAGAGCACTAAAAAATAAGTTATTGTTTTTCGGCTTTTTTCGCGTCACAGAAAGAAATTTGTTAGTAAAATTGAAAAAATTGGAAATATCAAGAGTCTAGATAACTCAAAAATAATGGACGCTGAGAGTTAAGTAAAGCCGAGATAGATAAAGAAATGCTCCATACTAATTGATTTCAGTTTTTTGATATTTTTTTATGTAGTTTAACTATTCATATTTAATAAGTTTAAAAATACCATATATTCACTAGCTATATATCTCTTAGTTGATATCAAACTGTTGAAGAAAAGTAAGATACTGAGCTAGGTAGTATTTGAAAATCAAAGACTTGTAGTATTATGGAAATATTCATGTGATTTGTTACATTTCGAGTTTGTTTAGATAATTTTCTAGAGAAACATAGTTTACGAATAATAAGTTTCGATAAAACAGTACTTCAAATAGGCAAAATAGGCCAAGAAGTTACATCAGAGTATTGATAAGGTATATGAGTAGAATTCCACTAGTTAGTCTCACATTACAACAAGAATTGCTAGTTTTTCTTTCTGTTAGTATTTAACGCGTTTGATGATGAACTATTTCCTAATTTTCTGGGAATTGATACTTCTTTACTGAAATTGACCGTGTATTCAGCTATTAGATACCATGGTCCATGTAACTCTTGTAAACAGATCTGCAAATTATCCTTCATTACCTTGTTGAAAACATAAGTTACCTTCATTGATTGAAAATATAATTTTATCAAAACGAACGAAGGATGTTTAAAGTAGAGAGGAAAAAAGGGGATCAATGTACTAGATATATTTTCAATGGCCATATTGAATAGCTAACAGTGTTATACGTACTTGGATGAAGTACCTGACTATAATACTCAATCAGGAGAAGTATTAAGTGCCTTTAAACCCAAAAGCCAGGGTGATTCTAAAAGACGTGTTTTCATCGATTATATTACTCTACTTCAAGAAACATTGAGTGATTAGACTATGTAATGTTACATCAGAAATTTCTCACTCAATTATATTGCTCCAAATTAAATACCTAGTCCTACTTAATATTGAAATGTAGTGGAGCTCGGATCTAAACCTTCCGAGCGATTGGATCTGTGTTTATAAGATTATGTCTTCAAGCCTTTGTTAATAGCGTAGAAGAGAGAGACCTTGTATGGTAAAGCATAAAGAACATCTTATAAAGAAGATCAAGTGATTTTCTCCTTTTTAAACGCGGTTGAATCAGCTTTTAAATATTTCTTTGATAATTAATGTAGTTCAACATCAATTCTGGAGTAGTAAAAAGTAATCAGTAGAAGCTCTTGTTATCCAGACTATCATGAGGTACCTTATTAGTACACATATTCAACAGATTAACAGTGTGAGTGCTCTAAGAAGGGAGGAAGGTGTACATGAAGACGGATAATTCTTGAGATTAATTAAACTTACTGCTAAAGAAATCAATAGTCAAGATAAAGAGTATATCGATCAGCTTATAAGAAAGCAAGTGGATGCTAAGGAGCTCTAATAAATGGATGAGTTAAATTCTTTGGTATTAGGATGAAGTATCTATGTTATTTGAAATAAGGAACCAAAAGTAATTGTAACAGGACGGATAAAAAATGATCGATTTATTGAAGCTTCATCCCCTCTACTGTTAACTATGTGGATTGGTAGCTATATGAGAAGTAATTGTATTTTTAGCCATTGTATAATTGAAAGTGCTTGTAGTTGTCTTATAATAATTCACTATTCCATCATGGTTACAATTGTCTTTATCTATATCATACTAAACGTTGTTGGAGATTATCAAGTGGTGCTTTTTCATAATTTCTGATCCACTTGTTATTGATTAGGTACTCCCCAAAATATGCTCTCCACTTGTATGTCATTAGTATCACTTATGATATTATTAAAGTGGTGTATCATTTAGTTTGTGTTGAAATTGAACAAATAAAAACTGTACTGGAATTAATTGTATTGTAACAACGATAATGATTAGTTATATTGGATGAATAGAATTGAACTTGATACCAATAATGGCTATAACGGTAGAAGTAAACAGTAGATTAGACTGGTCTTATTAAAGAGTACTAACTGCTCAATAAGTTTGTTAACTGTTAACTCAAATTTTTGTATAATCACTAAAAAGATTAATGATTAAATGATTAACTCTTTAACTTCTTTCAACGTTTACTATACAGTTAGATCATAGGTAATTAAGGATGATAATAGAGTTGAGGGTAATACAATAAGGCTTAATCTCATAATGGAACAGTTTAAGTGACAGTAAAGATATGTGAAATTTGTATTACTATGAAAGACTGTCCGAGTTTGTTGACTTTTATACTAGAATAATTTACCAAAAAGCCAATAAAAAAGTGGAAGGTTCAAGGATTCTGTTAGATAAGTTGGACTTGGATTAGTTAAAGTGTTAGTTTAACTAATGTGTAGTAACTAAAGCGTTTTTCGACTTTGTTGTTAGAGTTTTATCGGGATCATAAATGGTTTTTGTGTTTTATTTTTGTGTTGCGATTGAAGATTGAAAAATACACCGAATATCAATCTAAATAAAACCAATAAAGAGTAGCACGTAGTAGCTTAAACAGACGAGCTATTAATACTTACAAAGTACCAGTAGTTAAATTATCTTGTACTCTTTAAGTCTCTATTAGTATAGCTTAATCAATGGGGTTTTTACAATTATTATCCGATTCAATTAGCCAGAACTCTTAACTAGTCCCCCATCCTGTTGAGCTTGACTCTAGTTTGACATTGTGAAAAGACATAGAGGGTGTAGGATAAGTGGGAGGGTTAAACCGCCAGTGAAATACCACTACCTTTATCGTTTTTTTACTTATTTGGGGGA
>PPNH02000069.1:0-71279 GCA_003707165.2 Phaffomyces opuntiae
TAGTTCGATGGTAAATTGAATGTTGAATTGAAGCATGGTTTTTGAAATATTGAGTGGAAAGACTACTTGAAAACTGAAATTTTAATGGTTACGCTTTAAATGTCACCCAGGTTGAGAAGTTCAGTTGAATGTGGATTTGTGTCGATTTAGCCCTGCAGGTTATGAATTACACTGTTTAACTGTTTCGTTTTCTTGGTGAGTGGATTGCTCTCCATAATGTGGCTTTCAAGGTCAGGGGTCCAACAATGAACATTGAAGAAGTAATTGGAATTTATTTAACTTTCTGTTTTAAAGGTCATTAATGAACAATAGTACTTGTAATTAAAGAGATATTTCAAATGAAAATAAAAACTTTGTAAGAGAAAATCGTCATTTTGTGGTTGGAAGTTTGTAATAGTAACGTATTACAGTGTAATCGACAGGACTCAGTAATATCTTAGTTCGATTGCGTTAAGTTAGAGCTGTTACAGGAACTGATTTGGTACTGGTAGTGAGAGTTATTCGGATCTGACGGTAAAAATGGCGTGATTTTGATTATGTAAAAAATGCAAAAAACAACTTATTTGGGGTCTTAACTGTTTACGGTAGTCGACCTGCCTCATTGAGCGACTTTTTATGTTTTATACTCATTTATAACAATATATAAGCGCGGTCTACTACTAAATAGGAATAATATCAAATGACCAATGACATAATTCACAAATAATTCAATTCATCATCAACAATGAACTTGTTCTAGTTTCATATCGTTCCATGGTCAACTTCACACGTTGGCTTTCAACTCATTTCAACATAAAACAAAACAGAATAATAATTTTACTTCCACATGGATTAACGATCTTCAATTTCGGTAAATTTTACTTCAATGAGGCTGAGAGTCTGGCTGAATTAAAGAAGGTTTAATTGAATTCGAGTATTGGAACTTGGAGTTCAAACTTCACAGTATCGAGCTCATTGATATTTTAAAAGTTAAAGGTTAAGGCAATCATTGGGTCAGGACTCAGTATGCTACACGCTACAATAATCAATTAAAAAATCATTCAAATCGCAATATTAAACTCACAAAAACTCAACTTGTTAATTAGTGCTAAAATTTGTTACCGAAGATCATCTCATCAATGATATCACACAAGATCCAACAACTCCTCATTACGATGTCATTCATGATTTCAATTTCCACACATTTAACATCGAAATCAGATATGTACAAATAATTTCATTCAGTAAATGACCAAATTTAAAACAAAGTTAGGGCCTTGGTTATACGACAATTCAAGATTAATATCGTTCTTGTAATTAGTTCTTTTGATTGGTATGGTATTTACGATTTTGGCGGTAACAAATCACTATTAAAACAATCAACTTCAAATATCAAAGTTGATACAAGAAATGCCACTATTGATGATGTTTTAGGTAGAATTGAATTCTATGACGTTCAATCAATTACAACCACTACAACTACAGCTAGACCAACTGCAATTCCTAACACAACTTCTTCATCAGCTATATTAATTGCACAAAATCTAACAGATGTCTTAAATGATGTAACTAATGATCCAGAAACTAATCAAGATTTTAATATTGCTAGAGTCTTTGGAATTAATGATTATATGCTTTTAAGTATCAATGGATTCAGTTGTTATTCAGATAATTTAGACAAAGATAATTTGAGATCAACATCAACAGCAATGAATAATTGTCCAACAAATGGTTTTGTATCATGTTTTGGTTCAACTAAAAATAAATTTATGTTTTCATCAGCTGCTTATTATTCATTAAGTCAAACTTATTTATTGACAATGACAAATTTGGATGAAAAACTGATCTCCGCTATGTATCAAATGTATTATGAAATAAAAAACAGTGCTAAACCAGAATCATTAAGATTAAACATCCCTGATTCATCATTAGATATATCAAATCACTTGTGGTAATGGTGTGATATATTCAGACTATAGAGGTTCTTCGCAACCTAATGCATCAAAGATCTGGATACTTGGTTGTGTGTTTATAGGTATCACATTAGTGATGAAGATGATTCCATTAACGAGTATTTCACTTTTCACATGGTTGGTTTCATTTAGTTTAATCTTAAAAGAAGCCAATCTGATTAATAGAATCACTTAAGGGATTGATGGTAGTGGCGTTAGAGGATATCTTGGATTTTTATTGCTTTGTGGGTATTACATTTGATGTTAGGTTCATTTAGTATATTAATGATTATTTTCAAACATAAAAATTCAAAAAAAGATATAGAAAAGAATAATACTAATGATTTGAGTCAAACTAAACCAATCCCATCAACATATGGTAACATCAGCAATAATCATTCTAATACCCTGGATCTAAATCATATTCAACCACCACCAGTTTATATGTCTCCTGGCCCTACCACTAATTTTGGTAATGACGGTGGTGATAATTGAGTCTGAGTGTATATTATTAGATAATTATGATATTAATATGAGAATGAATTACTACTATTCTCTCTAAAATTGTACTGTAGAGATAAGTTTAATTACAAATTGAGTGCAGTTTTGGAACTACCAAAGTTTCCGGTGAAATAAATGGAGGGTTGAGTGTGATAATAAGTTAGGGACTAGACCGAATAGAGTGACCATTGAGATGACAGTTATACCCGTTGGAGATTGGTTTGTTTTTTTAACATTAATCTAAGTATAATTCTTCTAATAACTAATCACAGTTAACTAGACCCTTAAAATTCGCAAGAGTCATTTCTTGAGGCTTAAAATCTTAGCTTAGAAAACACGTGGAAAATGACTGGAACTGGATAGTAGTTAGTGGATGATCATATACTAACGTTATCTCATGAGTTGGGCCCGTTAAAAGAAGTTTACACCGATTTGATGATTGTTTTTGCTGATAATCATTAACTCTACAACTTAATAAGACTAGAGTATACTAATATCACTGTGATTATAATCTAAGTTCTAACTGGATACTTTCACTTGATATCCGTTGTATCCATAGAGCACACTATGGACCAATTACTATACTAGCCTATACACACACAATACTCTCCGTTATTAATGTTTTTCCTTCAGTGTACTTTTTGCAGCCTCGCTAATTTCGCTAGTATAGATAATAGAACCCTTGAGAGAACATTAATCTAAATCTCCGAGATCTCAATATAAGTTATACAAATGGAGATCAGTTCCAATTATTAAAAAGTATAAATTCATCATGATTTCCCTCACTGGTTCCGATTCAAACATACCTCCTCATTACTCATATCATCAACAACACACATGCTCAACCAAGGACTAAGAAGGACATCCCTTAAAGAGTTTATTTATGATAAATCTGTATGGTTGTTACTCTTATTCATTTCTATCATCACTATATTGCAAGCCATCTACACCTTTGGAGGTACGAGGTCCATCATTCTTAACTCAACTTCAAACATCAAGATCGATACGAGAAATGCCAGTATAAATGACATACTTGGTGGGTTTATATTCAGAACTACCACAGCTACCACTACATCTACAAGAACAACATCGATAGGGACTACAGCTTCTACTGCCACAAGAGCTGCAACACCACAAGAGAGACTAGCTAAGATTGAAGAGACGTTACAATCAATCATTTCAAATCCTGAAACATCACCAAATTTCCAGCTAAACAGAGTTTTTTACATTGAAGACTATTTCCAGTTGAGTAATGCTGGGTATTCATGTTATTCGACAACTTATACAAAATTAGGAGATTCAGGCAATGAAATCAATGAAAAAAACTCATGTCCTGTGAATGGATTCCTTGGATGTTTTGGTTACTCTTCCTATTCATCTTCCTCATCTCGATATGATTCCCCATACATGGACATTAATTCCCAGTATTTATCAAACATGACAACATTAACAGATGATCAGATAACTGATTTACGAAATCAATACACCCCTGTATTCCTTAGTGTTAAGGACTATACCAGAATGTTAAACATCCCAATTGATGACTTAAATTCAATATTAAGATTATCATGTTATAAAAGTTCAAGAAATCCTAAAAAGGTTTATATGTCATTAGTTTGGATATTAGGATTAGTATCAACAATACTATGTGGGTTTAATCTATTATTCACATTGTTTAATTTGAGAACACTACGTTTTATAGCATGGATTGGTTCATTAGGGTTATCATGCACACAATTTGCATTTGCAATTAAATCATATCCTGATTTACAAAGGAATGTTAATTCTGTATTTGAAGGTATAGTTGCAACAAATGGTAAGAATGCATACATAGCATACTTCATTCCAATTTTGATCCTAAATTTAATATTTGGCTTGCTTTTAATCTATGTTATAATCTGTGATTTTCACTTAACACAATTCAGGAAAAGAAGACCATTGAACCCTTATTATTATAATCAGGTTTCATCAAGACAGATGAGATATAATTCCTCTGAGAAAAATCAAAGAAATGCCAGATATGATAACACAGGGAATACAACAAGTGGTGGTACTGGAACAGGAGGTGGCAGTGGTTATTATTACGGTGATTATAATGATTGTGAAAATGATAGTGACTCAAATGGTGGAAATGATGGATTCTTTGGGTTCTTAAATCAAGATTATTTCCTTGATAGTTCACACGGTAGTGATGGTGGTGGAAGTGGCGGAAGTGGCGGTGACGGTGGTGGAAGTGGTGGGGGAGGTCATGGTGGTCATGGTGGTGGTGGTGACGGAGGAGGTGGTGGCGATGGAGGAGGTGGTGGTGACTGATCTTTCTTTCACTTTAATACCTTTATGAGTTTATGTCTATGTCTATGTCCAGGTTTATAACTACTAATTAACGATATTTTAAATGAAATCGTAACTACAAATATAAATAAAATAGTAAATCTATATTATATTCAATTTGTTGAAAAAAGAAGTTTTTGAAAACCGTAAATATCATAAAAAGGTGGAATCGTTAAACATAATGAGGAGAAGGTCTAGAATAAACCTTCAATTTCACCATCTTCATTAACTTCAACGTTCATGAAACCACAATGAGTTGGTAAACCAGGAATGGTTTGAATTTCAGCAGCTAAGGCGTACAAATAACCAGCACCGATAGAAGCTCTAACGTCTCTAATTGGGAATTTAAAACCAGTTGGAACACCTTTCAAATTAGCATCATGAGATAATGAGTATTGAGTCTTAGCGATACAAATTGGTAATTTATCAAATCCTTGAGATTTATATAATTCAATCTTTTTAGCAGCTTCTGGTAATAGCTCAATCTCACTTGCACCATACATTTTTTGAGCAATTGCTGAAATTTTATCTTCAACAGATTCATTTAAATCATATAAAAATTTGAAATCTTTTGGTTCATTAGATGCTGAAATAACACCTTTTGCTAAATCAACAGCACCTTTACCACCTTCTTCCCAATGGTTTGAAACGATAGCATCAATGGCACCTGCTTCTAATGAAGCTTTCTTAATGACTTCATGTTCTTTATCGGTATCTGATGACATTTTATTGATTGCAATAACAACAGGTAAACCATATTGTTTAGCATTGCTAATATGTTTTTGTAAATTTTTACAACCTTTTTCTAAAATTTCAATGTTTTCAGTTAAATATTCAGCTGGTAATGGAGCACCTGCTTTAACTTCAGCACCACCACCATGAACTTTTAATGCTCTAACAGTAGCGACAATAACAATAACATCTGGAATTAAACCTGATGATCTTGCCTTAATGTTAATGAATCTTTCACCACCCATTGTAAAATCAAACCCAGCTTCAGTGACAACATAACCTTCTTGTTCATTTGGTTTTGATGAGTCGGTACCTGCTAACTTCAATGCCATTTTATCAGCAAGAACAGAATTAGCACCAATTGAAATATTGGCAAAAGGACCAGCATGGATAAAAACTGGAGTACCTTCTAAAGTTTGCATAACATTTGGTTTAATTGCATCTTTTAATAATGCGGTTAACGCACCAGCAGCACCAATATCTTCACAAGTGACTGGTTCACCTTGTTTAGAAGCACCAATGACGATTCTACCTAATCTTTCTCTCATATCACTTAATGAATTAGATAATGCTAAGACAGCCATACATTCAGAAGCAACAGAAATATCAAATCCTGTTTTTCTAGTATGACCTTTTTCAGTTGGTGCTTCACCGATGGTGATACCTCTTAAGAATCTATCATTACAATCAACGACTCTTCTCCATGTGATAGTTTCTGGATCAATGTCTAATCTTGCAAATTTAGTGATTTCTTCAGGGGTCAAATCATCTGGATTGGTCTTATCAATTCCTAATTTTTCCAATCTTCTTAACATTGATTTAGTGAAAGTTCTAACACCTTTCTTAGCAGGAACTAATCTTTTATATAAAGGACCATCTTTTTGAGTATCTTCATGAAACATTCTAGTATCGATTGCAGCAGCTAACAAATTATTGGCCATTGAAATAGCATGTATGTCACCAGTGACATGCATGTTGAATTCATCCATTGGAATAACTTGAGAATAACCACCACCTGCAGCACCACCTTTAATACCAAAAGTTGGACCCATTGAAGGTTGTCTAACATTAGCAAAGGCTCTTTTGTTTAGATGAGCACCTAGAGCTTGAGCTAAACCGACAGTAGTAGTTGATTTACCTTCACCTAATGGAGTTGGGGTAATACCTGTGACTAAAATATATTTACCATTTTTTTTATGTTGTAAACGATCTAATAAATTTAATTTAACTTTAGCTTTATAAGAGCCATATGGTTCTAATTCAGCTGGTAAGATACCTGATTCAAATGCGACTTCAGTGATATGTTTTGGAGTTTGATCTTTTGAAACTTGATAATCTGATGGAACCGGTTTTTTCAAATCTAAAACTAATGGATTATTGAAATAATTTTCACCTTTGGCATATAATTCATAATGTTTCTTAGCTGAGATAATAGTGTTATCTAATAACATAGCAACAGTCATTGGACCAACACCACCTGGAACAGGAGTTATTTTAGAAACAATTGGTAAAGCAGCATCAAATTCAACATCACCAACCATTCTAGAGCCAGATTTTTTAGTGGCATCATCAATAAAGTTAGTACCAACATCAATGACAACAGCTCCTTGTTTAAACCATTCACCTTTAACGAATAATGGTTTACCAATGGCAGAAATGACGATATCTGCTAATTTGATGTGATTTTCGATGTTTTTGGATTTTGAATGTAATGAAGTGACGGTAGCGTTTTGGTTTTTCAATAAAGTTGCAACTGGAGCACCAACGATCTCAGATCTACCTAAAACAACGACATTAGCACCTTCAATAGTAACATCTGATTGAATTAATAATTCTAAAATACCCTTTGGAGTACATGGAATGAAATTAGGGGAACCATTTTTCTTATATAATTCACCAACGTTATAAGGACCAAACCCATCGACATCTTTGGTAGCAGAAACAGCAGCAGTGATTTCAGATTCGTTTAAATGGGAAGGTAATGGTAATTGAACTAAAATACCATGAATTGAAACATCATTATTTAATTCTTCGATTTGGTTTAATAGATCTTGTTGGGTGACGTTTTCATCAAGGACTTTAGCAACACATGAGATATTAGCTTCAGCAGCGGCTTTTAATTTCATCTTGACATAAGTTGAAGAATCTGGTCTTGAACCAACTTGAATTATGTATAAAGATGGTTTAAAGGAGATGTCTTTAGATTGAATTTCAGCGACTTCAGAGTGGATTCTTTCTCTGATCTTTTGGGCAATGAGCTTCCCATCGATGAGTTGAGCAGACATTGTGAGAATTGAATTATGAATTGGAGGAATTTTGAACGATCGAATAAGCAGAAGTAGTAAAAGAAAAGAGAAAATGTTTTGAATGATGAAATTTGACTAATGGAGATTCAGAGTCAAACTCGATTTTTCTGACTTCGGTAGTTTCACATGCAAAATTTTTTTGTTTCCACAACGGCGATTTCCTGGCGGATTTAGACGGAGATAGATAGGACACTAAAATATCGAATATATAATATAGGATAAGCTGCCCATGGAATCTCGAGTCTGGAGCATCACAGGCTCTCACTAGAGGTGCTAGTTATTCAAGTGATCACTACTGTGCTTCTAGTCATCACCAGTACAGTCTCCACTACAATACAACCACCAATTAGCCACATTTGTATCACAATATCTATCGTTTGTTTTCTATATGCGATGAGATAAGATGAGTATTGAAATTATATTTGAATAGATGATTATAAACAATAACCACTTGACGATTATACTCACAAGTACCACATTGACACATCACACGAACATTACAGTCACATACCGACATCCTACTCATATAGAAATATATTATCCCTTACAAAATATAGCTTCTCAGATCTAGATTCACAAAGCAGCAAAAAAAAACTAGACACATATAACAAAATTAACTGGAAAACTTCCATAACTTGAACAATTCAATATTGTCAACACTATTACTTCTTGCCCTAAGACAACATGTCCGCTCATTCCTTACAAACGTTGAAATACATTGAACCAACAACACTTCATTCTTGGTTTTCAACCAATAAGAAATTCGTAGTTATTGATGTCCGTGATTATGATTATATTGGAGGTCATATAAAAAACAGTATACAGTATCCTTCATCTAAGATAACTACATCAATAGACGGTTTAAAGAGTCAAATACAAGGTAATGTTACCGACATTGTGTTTCATTGTGCTTTATCCCAACAAAGAGGACCAAGTGCAGCTTTAAAATTTTTGAGAAGTTGTAATGATGATGAATTGAAGGGCAAATATGTATTTGTGTTAAGAGGTGGATTTGTTAAATGGCAAGAGCTATACGGAGAAGATGAAACTGTTACTGAAGGTTATCAAAAGGATATCTGGAAATATGGATATTAGTCTAAATGATTACTGTTTAGAATTTTATTATCTTGATATTAGGAGTTGTGTTGATTTATTATAATTTAATTTAATGTGTTCTTATCAATTAAAGGTTTTTACTACAAATTATATGAATATAAATAAAACCAATTATGTCGTTCTCTTTTTTTTTTTCTTTATTTATGTGTGATATATATATCTAATTTGTAAAATATGTGAATGAATGTGAAGATACTAAATGAATGAATTAAAACGCTGTAATCAAAACCAAATTTCAACATTGATAGGAGCTTGAAGAATTATTCATGTATTTTTTGGATACGCATTTATTTATCTGTTAAGGTTTCTTCGTCATCATTATTCTTGACCTTCTTTGATCTTTTAACTGATTTCTTTGATGATTTATGCGAAGTTGAACTTTCAATAGATTCAATCTCATTTAATAAATCATTATCATTTTGTTTCATCCAATCTTTCAAACTTTCAATAAAACTTGGTGATGGTTTATTCGTGTTTGTATTTCTCTTTGTTTTTAATTTATGTTCACCTGTGAAATCAGCAGCGAATTGTTCGGCTGGTCCGTCTTCGTCATCATCATCTTCATCATATTCATCATTAACTTCGTTATTCTTCTTATTGTTGTTATTGATTTTATCATCTTTCAAAATTGATTTCTTTAATAAATATTCACGTACTTCAAAATATAAATCTCTTGAAGCATTATTTAAATTATCATTTGTTTTCTTCCAATAAGATCTGAACTCATTTATATGTTTTTTAAACTCCAATTCATTTTTCTTTAACCATGAAACGTTTAATTCTTGTCTAGTTGCACCACGGGCAAAATTTCTCATTAAATACTTATCATAATCTCTAATGATCTTGGTGATTATATCAGATGTACTTACCCCCTCGGTTCTTTGAGTTGTTAAGAACATACCTTTTTCTTTCATTGATTTATAAATATCATCATCATCACCAGAAGCATAAGGTAAATCATCATGAGCAACATAATCAATTTTATTTTTTTCTAGAAACTCAGTTGTAACACACCATGGAGCATTTGGTATAACTTCATCAACCCATTTACAATGTTTTAAAGTTTCACAACGTTGATAATCACTTAATACTGTTAAACCTTTTCTTTTATGAGTTTCAACATCAGCTGGAACACCACAAATTAATTCAACGTTAGGTAGTGCCTTTTTAGCTTGTTCTAGTTGTCTCATATGACCAAGATGAAACAAGTCAAAGACCCCATCAGCGTAAATTCTAACAGGTCTATCAGTTGGAGGTAATTTAAATCTATACCCAGTTGGTCTAAATTTTCTATATTGTTCAGGTAGTTCATCATTATATTTCATTTCTAATTCTAGAAATTGTTGTCTTTTTAAATCTTTTTCAGTTTTTTGCTTTTTGTTTGATTGACTTAACTCATAATCTGAATCACTTTCACTTTCATTGTTGTTATTTGTGTCATTGTGTTCATTATCAGAGTCTTCCGAGTCATGTGATCTCTTTCTAGTGAAGAGGTTGGAGATCGACGTTGTTCTGAAAATTGAAGGAGCTGAGTCTTTTGACATGATCGGGTTGGAATGAACTGAGCTCAATTGAGTTGAAATTGATCCACTTCAAAACGATACAAGTTTTATTAAATAGTGGGCCTCTTTTGATTTTCAAAAAAAAGAGAAAAAACACTTGCGAATTTTCCAATCACGTGAATCTCGTGTGATTTCTGCTTTGAATTTTCACATGTGAATTTTTAAGACGCTTTGATCGAATAACACCTTCAGTAGCCAGCACAGGGAATATATGAGCTTCTTTGAGTGATACAGAAGATTCGAATATAGTGAAAGAGAGGTCCGTATACTTGAATGTCGATCCACGTAACACTGTATTCATTATTTATATCATTATTCATATACACAAAACCTCCATTATTTTCTCTTCTGATAATGTTCTCCCATCATCGTAATTCTCTGTAATTTATTCAGATGTTTCAAACTATAGCTCAACAGTCCAATAACAGGAATCAAAGTTATAATAATCACTAATGGGAATCCATAATCGGTTTCCTCAATGAAATTCTCTAAATTCATACCATACGCACTTCCTATAAACATCCCACCACCTAAACCTAACAATCCAATGGCGAATCTTAATCCTAACAACATCAATCTATTTCTATTAGAGTCTAGCAATATATTAATAATCTCCTCAGTTGTTCTCACATTAGAGATCAAATGGTTTATAGTTTGAACGATTTCATCACAATGTCTATAATAGGATTCCAATAACATTTCCACTTCTGCATGATCATCAATTGCACGAGGTTTACCATTTAATTTATCAGTTAGGTAACAATCAGCAAGATCGTCATCTTGATCTAGTAGTTCATCTATCACATCTCTGATCAACGTTGCTTTTTTGGAAAATGTTGAAATCTTTTTATTTTGAATCAATAAGAATCTTAATCTATCCCTTGATATATCTTCTTCTAATTCATTTAAGATCCCCTGTGTGACAGTAGTATGAACTTTCATCTCCGCTGTAAGATTAGTGATCACTGACTCTAACACCCCTTCTAATGCTTTTAATTCATATGGCAATTCAATATTATCACCTGTCCCACTACTATTAATCTCTACCGAGTTCAACCTTCTTTCTAGATTTTTGATGAATTCAGAGTGTGTGAAACTCATCTTAACGCTCAAATCATCAAATAACACGACTTCATCAGCTAAAACCAACGCTTTAATATGTAATAAATTTAACAATATTGAGCTTTTTCTAACTGATATTGAAGGAATTAATTCCGTTGATGAATTTGTTCTTATTTTTTCAATTTTCCTTAAATCTCTGGGAAATAAACCATACTTGGAGATCAAGTCAGATCTAGTGATGAAAGTTGACGTGGTTGTTGTTTCTGATTTGAATAAAACGGTACATCTGAAGATTGAATTATCAGAATTATGTAAATGATTGTTTCTATGGATTAAATTCTTTTCTAATAGAAGTTTAGTGAATTCGGAGCCTGTGGGTAGTGAGGACTTATAAGTGTGAGGAAGCGTGCTATGGATGTATCTTTTGGGTATGAATAAACTCATTTATATCACTTTAACTAGTTGAAACTCTCACTCTGAAAGACGTTTATTTAATTAATATTTTTGATATTATCCCATCGCAAACTAACCTTTCCCTTTCCGGAATCATGCATGATTTAGTACTCACTTGCATAAATGTAATTTTCTCATAGAAATATTTAAACAGAAAGGATATTTTCAAACAGTAAATTCAAAACAATGAAGTATTTAAACCCAAAGGTGTTCCCTCACTTTTCTAGCAGCTAGTTCGTAGTCCTCCCTACACTCACTTTGAAATATATTCTAAGAAAGAAAAATTGGCAATGGAAAAATTACCATCAAATATCCTTAATAAAATCATCTCAACGTTAAATCAACGTGATAAATATTCATTACTTCGAGCTTCACGCTCATTATACCTCACTACCATCCCAGATTTATATCACCATGTCCTTATTTTGGTCACTAAAGAGCTAACTGGATTTCATGAGGATAGAAGATTCACACATCCTTCGAATCATTCAATAATATCAAATAAAAAATCATTAAAAAAATTTTTCAAGCTCTTTTCTAAATCAAGATTTAACTATGATAAAAGATTGGTCTTATCTCATTTCATCAAATCGTTTAAAGTGGTTTACATGAGGGATGTCCCTGATGTTAATCCATTAACGTTAAATGATTTAAATAGCCAACAAGATGATTGTTATCCAAATTCTCATCTGAATGTTTCCATCCTCAATAGCACTGAGAAGCCATATGAAGGTTATGATAAGTGGATATTGATTGAGATTTTGAAATTATTACCAACTTTAAGAGATTCATTAGATGACTTATATTTACCTGTTATGATTTATGATAAATTGATTAATAATTCTTCGTGTCATGATTTCCTAAGGAATAAGAAATCTCTTAAATTACATAGTTTAGCGACAACTCATCATAATAATTACAATGCCCAGCATAATAAGAAACATAACTCATTTCAAAAATTCTTGATACGTTTATTACCATCATCTTCTTTATTTAATGGATATTATTATAGTGATTATAAGGTTGATAAGTTAAATTTATATCATATTGGTCTATGTTTGAATCTATCACTAGGTAATGTTAAACACTTCAGTATTTCAATGAGTGATTTGGTCATTGCTAGGAAAGTTTTATCTTGTTTGGACTGTACTAGGGTTAAATCACTAACTTTATATCATCTTGGTTGTACTCATAATAGTATTACTGCAATTAAAAACATTAATAATGAAGATGAAGAAAATGAAATTGAAGAGATGAAAGATTGTGTGAATAAAAGGTATGAAACACAACGACAATTTGCATTAATTGATGAATTCTTTCAAAATAAGAACATTATTAGAATTTTCCAAAATTTATTGAATCTAGAGATCGTGTTTCATGATGGTTATAATAGAATCATATTTAAGAAGTTCTTATATTCGATTTATCATTTCGTTGTCCTACAATTCAAGAAGAATGATAAAAAGGATATCAAAGATGATCAAGAAAAGGAACTAAAGATTAAAAAATTAAAATTGAAAACATTTCAAATAAGTGAAATAATAACTCCAAATTATATCACGATTCACCAACCAAAGGTAAAAAAACTATCAGATTTAAATAAGATGCATAAACATGATGATAATTATAACAGTTCAACGATGTTATTGATTTATGATTTATTTGAGATTTCAGAAACTTTTACCATTTTAGATATGATTGATTTCAGTAAATTGACAAATTTTCAAATGTTGACACATGGTTTTATAAACAATTTGAATGATAAAGACCATTATCAAAAATTATACGTTGAATATATGAATGAATTATTGGTTGATAGATTGGAAGGCTTTAATAAATTGAGGTTCATTTACGTCGTTGAAAACTATGATAAGTTGTTGATGGTTCCAAGATCAACAGTGATAGTTGATTAAGTTCACTGTTCTTAGATGCCTACGATTTTAACAAATAATACTAACAACTTTTTAACTCTTTCTTATTATGTATCTTTGAAATAAACCCATACCTTCAATGTTATCATAATAATTTAATATAATCACACATTTCGGCAATTGTTGGACATTCACTATGACGAGACTCGAGTCACGACATTATTGACCTTCGGGTTGTTCTCGAAGACGTTGGCATGATAAGATTCTACTGACCCATTGATTGTTCTAAAATATGAAAATATTCGGATTTCGAATTATGTATTTTTTAGTAGTCAAAAGTCAGTAAAGTAATCAGTAAATATCAATTAATCAATTGTACTGTTAGCGGAACAATTAGTGATGACAGTTTTAGAAGATTTGACAGCTCTTTAATCTTCTGTTTTTATACACTTCAGTAAAGATAATTTGTTGTTTCATAGCAAAATTAGCTAAAATCATTGGGTTTTTTATTTGTTCAGGTAGAATCTGAAAGTATCTTCTCATTTTTATTCGACCATCCTAATGAAAAAAGCGAAGATTGACAGCTTTCTTAATACTTTTCTTTTGATTAGTTGATGTACTTTGTTTGTTATCATCAAATGGTTCAAAGATTCAGTGTCATATATTGTACTGATTTGGATCTTTTGTTCAATTAAAGATTGGTCTATTTGGCTAATAAGTGTCTATATTGTATACGATCAATTTCGTCACTCGAATAGATGTTTCAAGCTACAACTACCCAACATTCGCTCTTTTATGAGTATTTTGATATTTGTTTATCGATCTGTATAAGAAGTGTATATTTAAGATATTTGAAATCATAACTGTAGAGCAACGCTAGTCTCTGTATTGCTATTAACCAACTACTGAGTGTAACCAATAACTTCATTATCCATAGTCAGTAAGAGTGCTAAATACCACAGCGCTATAGTTTTCACTTCCATCAAAAATATCCTTCTTAAACAATCACATTAATAGATACTAATGTCTGAAGAAAATGTTTATATTGTACAGAAAGACTTGAGTATCTACTTAAATATCTAATATTGAGAAACATGGCGCCCTTCATTTTTACTACAATACAGTACATCGATACTCGATCTTGTAACATCTAACTAGTCTACAAAAAATTCGAACAACAAAATAAAATTCATTTTCAATTTAAAACATCTGTTCAAAAACTGGGGACAGTTGAAACTTGATTCCAATTGGGCTAAATCAAGTGGAATTTACTCCTTTATCAATTCCAGATATACCTATCCATAGAAAGAAAAAGCACAGACACACTAAAAACAAAAACATTAATATAGCCTGCTTGAAAAACTATTATGCAGGTTCTGGAGAACCTATCAATATAGGATATCTGATATCATTGTTCTGTTTTCCAGCCATGATTTGAAGTGGAGATATCTTTATATCTGTTTAATTTAAAGCTAATTTTTCTAGGGTGTTTTCTCCTATTGTGAAAAGATAGGAAATTTTTGGATGGTTTTAAACTGTATTTTCGTTTGAATAAAGCATTTTATCAATATTGTTGAAATTATATTATTATTGTAATTTATATGTTGTACTAGCTAGTAGCGACTGAACTATACAACACAAGAGCATCATGATGGATATATGAACCAATTACTGATACATAGATTAAAAGGATTTAATAAATTGAAGTTCATTTACGTCGTTAAGAATTATAATAAGTTGTTAATGATTCCAAGATCAACAGTTATTGTGGATAAAATTCTTAAATGTACCTACGATTTCAATAAATATTAACAAATTTTTACTCTTTTTTATTCAGTACTTTTTATATTTACTCATCAATTTCAGAATCTGATTCATCTGAGTTTTCAGCCTCTTCTAATTCTTTTCTTTCTAATAATGCTTGTAATTCAGCATCTTCAGTAGCAGTAACAGCTTTTGGTTCCATTGTTATGGTTGAAGAACCACCGAACTTAGAAATTTCTAACTGAATAGTTTCTAAAGCCTTGTTTAAAACATCAATACCTTGTTGTTTATCTAATGCATACGTGGTAACGACGTATAATGGGGCAGCTACTAATTTGACTTTAATTTGTAAATTTTCAGTTGATAAACTTTCAGCAGCTTTTAAAGCGGATTTAATGGCATCAATACCTTCATAACTGAAACATGAAACTTCAACATCAGCTCTGATTTTAATGGCTTGGGGGGTTAATCTTTTAGATATGTATGATTTTAATTCAGCCAATATGTCTTCTGATGGTGGTTGAATTTCATTCCAAACTGAATCTTCAGTGATTGAAATTTTAAAAGCATCATAAACATGGCCATATTTCCTACTTAAAGGCCATCCGATTGATTGATATAAAGATTCTAATGGAACGCCGAATTTTTCAGCACAATGTCTTAAGATTGAATGAGAAGCTTTTGATTTTTGATATCTTTCTTCACATTTGATAACATCTTCTGATGAAACTCTACGTTTTGATAAATCAATGTACCCTTTTTCCTTGTCAACTCTTAGCACGACAACAACTTCATTTTTACCAACACGAATCAATTTTTGAATGGATCTAATACGTCTTCTTGATAATTCAGATAGTAAAACCATACCTTCAATGTTATCATACTCTAATAATTTAACATAAGCACCCATTTCGGCGATTTGTTGGACGTTGACCATGACGACATCATCGACTTCAGGGTACTTGTTTTCGTAGTATCTGCAAGAAGAAGTGGACATGATGAGATACTAATGAGTTATTGATTGTAATTGATTTATTAACAAAATAAAAAAGTTTTTCAACGAAAATTGAAATACGAAATACGAAATACTTTCGATTATGTAATGTTTATGAAAGCGAGCTGAATGCTTTGCTTACGTGATACGAAGAGAAGGAGGTAGGGTAATCTTAACTGGGGGATCCATAAGTTTTAATGCCGCTTCATTTTCTGCCTTTTAAGTTTTGATCCCTTTATAATCTACTAGTCAACACCAATTCAATATCCTTTAAATGGGAATCAAGGCTTTTTGAATAGATGATGATATCATCGATATACACCAAACAAATGGAATTCAAAAAACCTGACAACACACTTGACAAAAGTTGACATCAAAGATTGGAAAAAGATTTTTTTCACCTTTGTTATATGTTTTGTTAAACTTGTGTTTCCAGGTAGTTGAGTAGGCTATATTGAACGATTTTTTTGTTTCTATTGTGACTAATTCAAACTGTAGATAATGTACACTGTTACTTGTATACAACATTTGTTTGAATTTTTATATAACTTTATTCAATTATTTTATAATACTAGGATATGTTATTAATAAAGTGTCTTATAGACTTTACTTAGTCTTCATCCTTTATTTTATTAAACATCCACTAAATATTTTGATATACAGCCAATTGTAGATACCTACATCAATGACATAAACTACAGTTTTATGTTAAGAACTAATAATGTAAAATACTATCATGATTTATACAATATATAGACATAATCATTTTAATCCTAATTCTTTTGAAAATGCAACATTATTAGGTTCTCTTCCTAATAATTCTTTTAGATTCTCAGTTTCATCCCTTGAACCACCTCTTGCTAAGATAATATCTCTATACTGAACACCAACTTCAGAATCTAATGGATTTGATTTGAATTTAGTATAATAAATATCAGCTGCAAAGACTTGAGACCATAAATACCCGAAATAACCAGCTTGATAACCACCCATTATATGACCGAATGAATTGAAACCTTTTGTCACTGAATCACCATTTGAAACTAATGCAATTTCTTGTCTTGATTCATTCCAAAATTTAGTTATATCAATTTTAGAATTATTTGAATGTAATGTAATATCAAATAAACCAAAATGTAACTGTCTTAAATTGAATAAACCTCCATTAACGTGTTTTGAACGAATCAAAGAATCAATTAAATCATCATTAATTTGTTCACCTGTTTCATAATGACTTGATAATGATTTTAATTCATTTTTAGACCATGTCCAATATTCTAACATTTGTGATGGTGCTTCAACAAAATCCCATGAAACTGCACTTGGACCATGGAATCTTGCATATTGAACATTACCAACTAAATCATGAATACCATGACCTAATTCATGGAAAAATGTAGTAACTTCATCATGTTTTAATAATGATGGTTTTTCCTTTAGTGGTTTTGAAAAATTGCAAACTAATGCAGTAACTGGATAAGATCTTGAGCCATCAGATTTAGTATAACCTGGTAATAAACCGAAATTAGCAGCATGATTATATTTATTATCTCTTGGCCATAAATCGAAATAGATCCAACCTACAAATTCTGGTTTTGATGGATCATCCAATTTCCAAACTGCAAATTGAGAAACATCTTCATGCCAAACTGATTTATTTTCTTTAACTTCAACAAATTTTAATTTTAGTAAAGTTTCATAAATTTCCAACATTTTTGAAATTGTGTGATTCAATGGGAAATATTCACTTAATTTCTTTTGATCAACTTGATACTCTTTTTCTAATAATGAATTATCATAAAATCTATGATCCCAAACATAATACTGATTATCGAATTCTAAACCTTGAGATTCAATATCTTGTTTTTTCAAATTTAGTAAGATTTCCTTTTCTTTTAAACCTAATGGGGTTAATTTTGATTTTAAATCTTGCAAAAAATCAATAACAGTTGAAGAGTTTTTAGCCATTCTTTCTTCTAAAACATAATCACCAAAATTCTTATATCCCAAAACTTTACCCAATTCAGTTCTTAAATCAACTGCTTCAGTTAATAGTTTTTCATTTTCTGGAGATTTATTTTGATCACCAACAAATGCTAACTTTCTTGTATTTGAATTTTTAGCATATTTTAAAACTGGGAATAAATCAGGATATTTGAAAGTCATTTTATATTTACCTTCAACTTTTTCAAATTGTTGAATAACATCATCAGGAACTCCATTTAGTTCATCTTTGGAAAATAATAAAAAATCATTATTTTCACCTAAATTTTTACTGAATTCTAAACTCAAGTTACTTAATTTCTTTTGAATCTCTTTAACTTTATTTCTTCCTTCAACTGGTAATCCTAGCCCATTACGACGATAAGAGTCATTAATCTTCTCAATATATTTTTTTGTTTCATGATTTAGATCTGTAGAATCTTTAGTTTCTTCATATAACTTATTAAACACTTTGAAGACGTCTTCTCTTAATCCAGATTCAATACCAAAATCTCTGATCTTTTGTTCAGCTGAATTCGATGCATCTCTCAACTCTTTATCAGTGGAAACATGTTGATAAAATGTGATTTGATTAGAAATACCACTATATAAATTTTCGAATTCAGCATAAGGTTTCAAAACTGATTCAATTGAAGGTTCAGTGACTCTAGCGATCAAATCATCCAATTCGGTACCCTTCTTGATGTATTCATCTGTGGTTTTAGCGATATCAGCTGGAGTTAAATTCCATTTTGGTGGGAATTGTGGAGGCGTTAAAGTTGACATTGTTCTTGATGGGAAATTAATCTTATTGAGCAGATTGAGTGGAGAAATCCTGGAGACAAAAAAAGAAGAGGCAAATAATGTTAATGTTGCTCTTTTGAGGAATTTAGGCATTCAATGAAGAATAATTGAATGGTTGAGAGTGTTCAATTTAGTTCGTTTCATTATATGTACTTCAACTTTGTTCATGTGTCTGCATATCTGCGAGATCGCTGTCTGGATGGCCTGTACTCAACCAATAAAAAAACTCAAAAAAGAACTCTCGAAGAAATCGATTAACGATCTAATATTAAAGATTAATCAACTTTAAAAACTCAATCTGTGAGTGACTCAACACACAATTCAATTCAAATTTCCCAATCACACCAACTTAAACTAAGTGTGTATAATTCGGGCTCTTGTGTGTTTTTTTCTCAATGTGTTTTCCACAATATATTCTCCCCATGAACCATAAAATACTAACATATTTAACAGAATGTCTGAAGTCAAAGTTGCCACTCCATCACAAACCATCCTTAACGACAGATGGGACGTTGTATTGTCAAACACCATCGTCAAAACTGGTTTAGGTTTCGGTGCTGGTGTTTTAGCCTCAGTTTTATTATTCAAAAGAAGAGCCTTCCCAGTTTGGTTAGGTGTTGGTTTCGGTTTAGGTAGAGGTTACGCTGAAGGTGATGCCATTTTCAGATCTACTGCTGGTCTAAGAACTGTTAAAGCTTAGAAAGCTTTCTGTTTGTTATTATTAATGTTGTTATTATTAGTTAAAATTTTATGATGAAAGAAAAAACAAGAAAGAAGTGTTTCAACCTTTATAAGATCCATTGTTTCTTTGAATGGATATTTGTTTAGTTCGATAGATTAGGGATTGTGTGTGTTTATTTATATATTCCAATTAAAACATAATAGAGACAAAAAAAGTTTCTTTGCATATTATACGAGTACTTTTTTTAAGAGAGATTATCACTATAAGAAAAACATATTTGTAAATTGTGTTCATTAAGCTCATTATACTCTTTCTATTAACACTAGCAAAGGTTATGTTGTTTTCTCATTTCAAGTTGTGTTTCTATTGTTTATATGCGTCATTTATCTAATTAGATTTTCCATTCAGTTGAGATATCACTATCATCAACTTTATCTAATATACTTAAAGCCATTGCGTCAGCAAAATCATGGACCCCAGTTTCCTCTTCTTGAATCCCTTTATTGGATTCATTGACTGCTGTTAAAGATTCAAATGGACTTGATTTTAGCTTTGATGGAGATATTGGAGGTGATAATAAATTTCCTGAATCTTTATGAACTTCAAAAGCAGGTTTGAATAAACTTTGATTCGTATCTATATTTTCAACATTCATGCTTGGAGTTGGTATAATAGGTAGTAAATCCTCATTATCTCTGAATACTAAATCGTTAGAAGCATTAATTTCAATTGATTTTTTTCTTTGTTCAATCGATTGTTCAATGATTTGATTTGTTTCTAAGTCAACTTTAGATTTTATTAAGGAAGGTAGTGATGATGTTCTGTTATTGCTGGGTATTATGGATGTATCAGTTATGGAAACATTACTATTAGATCTTGAATTTGATGCAATCGTGGAAGCGGTATCACTTTCTTCATACTTCATGACTTTCAAGATTTGATTATCATCGTCCAAAGGATCAGTATTGTCTTCAATATTGTTATTATAACTGCTTGACTTGAAAGTGGAACTTAAGACTGATTTTACTTTAGTTAAAGATCTTTTCAATGATGGCGCTGAGATACTTGAATCTGAATCCATTTTTGGAAATGCTGTGAATTAACGAAAATATTATTTGTTTGTGTCTGATGTTTGTAAGTCAATGAGAGTTTGTGGTGGGCGTGAGGTTTATAATATGACTAAACTTGAGATATTCTGATGATTGGGCTTAAAGAGTTGTAAATTGAAAGGAAAATAAATGAATAAACTTCAACATCACAAAAAAAGTGATAAATCGTCTTTACTTTTTCGTACATTTTTTTTTCGGTTGTGCCACTTAAAGTCGTGTGAATAACGGCTGCCTCGCACCGGTTCGCGCAACAAATTAGAGCAGAAGAGAAGATGTTGATGTCCATTGCTCCCATAATAGTTAGTCTAATTGGACTGTTCGAGAAGGATGCTGCTGAGTGTACAGTGTATAGTGTTGGAGCTTAGGCACTGTCCAACTGCCACTGCTTCAGTGTACTAATTGCATGCTATTAGTATAATATGATCTAGTAATCATTCACCGAGATCTGTAAAATTTAGTGCAAATGCTCCGCAATTCTAGAATCTAGACTCGACTTTCATATAGGCTCTAGTTAGCCTAGTGCCCAAGCAAGGTACAGGTGGTAACAGCACCAGTGATTCGTGAATTAGCTTGTGATTAAATTCCAAGTGCCGTTTAAATACTTCATTTTGTACCAATTTATTCTGAACTCTTAAATGTTCGATTATATTCACCATCATAATACCACAACATATAAGTACGTTCATTATAAATATGACAAATTTATAGGGGCCAGTGGCCACTAGATTGGTTTCAATCAGCAGCCAGTAACAAAAGATCATCCAATAAATCTTACCAGGATCTTTAATATTAATCGCTCCCAGCCATCAAGACTCAAGTATTAGATTAATAATAATAATAATAATACGTCAATCCTTGATCATGAAGGACCGTGGCCTCTTGAGTCTTGACACTTGTCAACCAGGAAATATTCCCTGAAAATTCAATACTTTTATATTAACAATTATGAATAACCAGAGCAGACCATCAATTACAAATAAAACACTGAATTACTAATATATTCATCAAATTCATAAACACTATACATATCTCTAAAGTCAACCCTATCTAAACATGAAATAAAAAAGAGTAGTCACAATCATAAATATCGTAATTTTCTAAAACTAAAACACATACAAAATAAATTGTAGATCATAAATGACAATCACCAGTTTCAACATGGGTTGATAACCATTCATCGACGTTTTTGAACGCCTTACCACACAATTTACAATTTCCAGCAACACCACCTCTCATTTTCTTCTTTGTACCTAATGGATATTCAAAATGTAAAGCCTTCAAATGATTTTTATAAGTATCACAACGACTGAAAATCCCTGTTGAGTGACAAGGTAAGATATTTGTTGGTAGTTTTTTTTTATCATCATCATTTAATAATATTGAATTGAATGGACATTTATATGCACCTTCATCTGATCCTGTTTCTTTCCAATGTCTTTTCTCATGTCTGTATAAATCATTAGATCTACTAAATCCTCTACTACATACCTGGCATTGAAATGGTCTATTTTGAGGCGATAAATGGGTTGATTTGTGGGTTGATAGGTTTGAAAAGAATAAATGACACTCAGGACATTGTTTCTTCTTTCTTGGTTTGGAGATTTTACCACCTCCGTTTGTGGAATTTTGTGTACTGTTATTAACTGTTAATGAAGTTGTCGATTGAGATCTTGATAATATTGGTGATGGTGTTAATGATGCTAATGAAACTAATGGAGTTGATGCTAATGAGTTGACATTTGATGACAATTGACTATATTCTAAACTTTGTTGTAAGAATTGTTGTTGTAATTGATGTTGCTTTAAAGGTGGTAATAAAGGACTTGGGTGAACGATATCCTTCTTAGTAGTATTAAAATTGATTTGTTGTTGTTGTTGGAATTGTTGTTGAGTTTGTTGTTGTTGTTGTTGTTGATATTGTTGAACTTGTTGTTGAATTTGTTGAACTTGCTGTAATTGCTGAACTTGTTTTGGTTCACTTGATAATGGATTATGATGATAATGATGATGATGGATGTAGTGCACGTTAACAGGTTGTCCTATACTAGATGATTCCAAGTTTAAATTTGGGGGGTTCGCTTGCTTGTTGATGTTATTTTGTGGGTTTATTTGATTCATATTTTGTGCGTTGATGTTATTAATATTATTATTGGTATTATTTTCAGGTTTAATATTTACAGCATTACTTTGATTGATTTGTTGTGATTGTGGTAATGGAAGGTATATTTTGTTGTTGTCGTGGAGAGGAGGTAATACAATTGGTTCAAACTGAGTGAACATTATTTCAATGATAATATGACAGAGTGATTGGAGCGTTCGAAAATTAAGAAATCCAACAGCGAGCAGATTTAATCTTTTAAATATCAGGATAACACGGCTACTGGAGCTAAGTGAATTGGAAATTTGGCACCATTTTTAAAATTTAGTAATAATTTCTGATTAATAAAAAGATGATATAAAATTTTTAACGCAGCGCAGAAAAATTCATGTTGTGATAGATGGGGGTTGAAGTCTGTGATTGTGGATTATAATGTGAGTTACTAAGAAGACACCTATCAAGTAGCATCAGCGTCTACTACTACCACACTCGCTCCTGCCCTTTCCCCAGTGCACCACCAAGTTCCAACTCTGGAGTCTGGACGGTCTTAAGATCCCATGGGCCTTCTAAGTTCTCCCTCAAACTTCGAAGTGTCAATAAAATCATGAAAAGTGTCAATAAAAAGTCTCAGCCGTTCAACAAATCTCTCGGAACTTCGAAACCGAACCGAGAAATATTAGCCCACCTGTTATTTCCGTCTACTTCCACCACTTTAAACCGTACGAATTTGCTTAAAAATATTTGAATCGGCTTAAATCTGTGAGGCTTTTACCAGATTAAAAAATTAGCTCAATTCGGATCCGTAAAGAATTGAAGATCGATTTCTTAGTGGACCCTTTGTTTACTTCTGCTCTACTCGATCTCATGACTTGGAGGCTGGAGCTTCAAGATGTTGGCCTTGACTAGTGATCTCACAGTTTCTACTTTCAAGGCTACTCTGCCGGGGGATGACACATCACTACAGTCACATCTTATATCACATCCATTCGTATATACACTCTATTTTTTGGTTTTACTTCCACTTGATTTATAGATCTTAATATAGAATAAAATGAATAAAACCAAGTATGATGATAAAATGGCACAACCAGTACCTGCTGCAAATGGAGTACCGAAACAAGTACCCATATTTGGTAAATAAATACCGAGTTCTCTAGAATATTTCTCAGCGTAAAAGGTATAAGTTGTGAAATAAACAAATCCTAAATCTAAAACAAATTGTAAGATTTGGAATCTAGTAATCCATTGTTTCCACCAAACTCTAATACCTCTAGCAGCTAAGAAATAATACCAGTACATCACGACATGAACTCCCAAGTTTAATAAAATTGGAACCCAACTAACTGAAGTTCTACCTTGTAATTGAATAAAACATAATAAAGCAGTAGCACCGTGATGATAACTATGTAGGAATATGATCTTCTTCTTTTTAACGACTAAAAAGAAAGTATCAATGAATTCAACGAATTTGGTTAAGTAATTTAAGTAATAAATCACAACAACTTTTGAATGCCATTGTTCTGGAGAACAAACAGCATAAAGAATACCATGATTAATAACAGATGGGAAGATTTGCTCAAATAATAAAACAAGTAAAGTACCAGATGCGATAGTTAAAAACAAATTGTGCAATTGGAAAAGGAAATTCAATTTAAGAGCTGGTAATTTTTTGAAAATTAATTGACCAAATGTAATAATGAAATAATAAGCACCAATACCAATAGCAACATCTTTAGTTGATGATAAAAATGTTTCACCTTTAACGTATTTGAATTCATCAGGGATGAATCTACCTTGTGTAATGGTACTGATCAATTCATTGAAAATTGGCCATAAATATAAACCAAATGGTCTTTGAACACTTGGTAATTGGAAATTAACATAGTTTGGCGTATTTGCGTTTAAAACGTTCAAATATTGAGGAACTCTGGTTTTAACCTCTGAGAAGAATTGATCAGCAGACATGATTCAGTATATTGAAATTATATCTGATAATTGATAAACTTGAAGACAAAAAAATTTAAAAGAACTGAGTTGTATTTTCTTTTTCTTAAATTCATGAGAATTTTTCATGTTTCTTCTCGACGTGTAATTTTCTTACGGCCGAGGTGTTTTTGTTGGATTTAGATTTAGAAATCTGAGATTTAAACTAGATGAGCATTGAGAAACAAATTCTTGAGATTTGAGACTTTGCTGCAGTTGATGAAGATCTCCTAGCTTAACTTTTAAACAATACCTTTCAAATCTATCAGGGACTTTTAATTGTAAGATACATGAAAAGCCAGCAGTTTTAAAAGGACCCCTATTTTTGAATTTTGTCTTACCTTACATATTTAGTACATATTTAAATTTTATGTACCCAACGAGCGACTGAGAACTCAATGATACAGGTAGTAGACAAGTGTACGATAACTAGATTGAAACATTTGAATCAATTTGCAAGTTGCATGCGCTTTTGTGAAATCTATGTATAGCTGTGGTCATATTGGTCAGATTTTTTCTATGTGTCATCAATGATAAATAAAAGTTACACTACAGTTATATATATCTTCATAATTATTTTTGATCATTAAAAGAAAAATCATTATATATTCCATCGTACTGTTGACTCTTTGGTTTTAAATCATTTCATCAACTTCTTTAATTTCACTTAATTTACCACCTTCATTCTTATGAACTTTATCCCAGAAGTCTAAACTTGCAACAACATCATAACCTCTTTCATCTTCATAAACGTATAAGATCTCTTGTGATCCCATATGTAATAATCTAATGTTTTCACCAAGGATAACTCTTAGTAATTCTGCATTTTCAACATTTCTAATCTCAATAAAATTTGGTTCAAATGCTAACAAATATGGATACCATAATGCAAAATTAGTTGGAATACCTTCCCAATTAATCATCCAATCTGGTCTTTTCCTCCAACCGAATTTATTAATAAAGAACGAAAAATCTGAATATGATAACAGGAAATCTGAGCTAATTCTATGGATTGCTAATGGTTTTAGACCTTCTCTGTTCGTAATGAAATCTAATGAAGTATCAGCTGGATCTAAAATAGCTTCAATTTTACCATCATTTAATGAAACGATTTCGAAACCTTTGGTACAACCAACAATCAACCTTGCTTTTAAAAATGAGATAGAAACAGGTTCCGAATTGAATTGAAATTCTCTTGTTTCATTCTTGAATTTCTTTTTAGACATTTTTTTAGAAAATGGATCTGTTGGTTCAAATACTCTGATTAAATCTGATTTTGCTGCAACAACTAACATTTTACCACCACATACACCCACTTTGAAAAATGATACATGTGACATGATTTCCTTTGTTGGTTTTTTCTCTTGTGATGATAAAATTTCTAATGGCCATGCGTATAATTTCTTATCTGCTAATGCTAATAAAGTTTGATATTCTTCCAGAACTTCTAATTGCGTGACATTAACCTTGGAGAAGTTCTTAACTGGTTTTAAGACAATTCTTTCATTACCTTTAGTCTTAACTTCACTAATGAAAACTCCTGAATCTGTACCATATAATAATTTTCTACCGCCATCAAATGGAACTAAACAATTAATTCTATTTGAAATATCAAAAAATCTTTCAGCTAATGGCTTTAATGTGAAAATATCATTACTTTCTCTTAATTTATTCTGTTGAGTTTCAATAACTGAAATTAATGAATCTTGTGCACTATTTGTAGCACCATATAATGTTAAATCATAACCACGACGCCCAACATATGAAAATGAAATTGGATTTTTACTTGAGTCTGCTGTTGTTGGATGACTTAAAACATGGGCATAAGCACCAGGTTTTCTGATATATGGTCTTAAATTTGGAATTTCTTCAGTTGCTGAAACAAATAATAATGGTAATGGAATAGGTCTTTGGAAAACTTTATGTTGTTCTCTTTTATTGATAACTTTAACTCTAACAAATAATAAGACATGGTCTAGTAAATAAACTTGAATATCACCCTGATTATCCTTGTCTTGATTACGTTTCTTCAATGGAGCAGTATATAAGATCTTTCTGTTTTCTGCACCTAATTTTAAATCAACATATTCACCAGGTCTAAAGACTAATCTTTGTTTTAATAAGATTAAAGCATGACGATCTTCAGCTTTACCAACTTTAACATTAATTCTTTCCAGTAAATTTTTAATTAAATTGGAAGATTTTTCTAAATCAGCTAAATCAGGAGAGTCTTCTTTAGTATTTTTCATAATATCTTTTAGTAATAAATTATATCTAACTGTTCTTGTTGTTGCTTGTGATAAATATGATGAAATATTTAATCTATTAGATTCCCTTAGTCTTTCTGTTTCCTCAATAAATCTTTTGAATAATGGATTGGCTGCTTTTTGTCTTTCTAATTCATATTTAGCAAAACATTGACCAGCATTATATGAAATAAATGGTTCAAAGAATGGAATATATTCTAAGAAAATATCACCAATATTTTCAACAACCGGTTTCAACTGTTGTCTTCTGATTAATGCATCTCTAAATCTAACCCCAACGTTTAAAATATCAACAACATTGAAAAATACTGTTCTTATAAATTTCTCTCTTTCTTGAATTGGGATAATATTTGATTCTCTTAATGGTCTGATCCAATAATCTCTAATATATTCTAAATTTCTAACAAATGTTCTTTCAGTTGCAATAACTTCATAAATTAATTCTTGACGTTTGATTTCCTTCTTATCTAAAGTTTCTAATAATTGTTTAGGAACAGTATGAGACCATAATTGTTTCTTTTCTTCTTCATCATGTAAAGAAGCGTTAGATTCATTTCTTTTCAAACCACCTTGAGGTTTCATATTTAATCTTGCTTGTTGTTCTAATCTTCTTGGACATGCAATTGAATAACATAATGCATCTCTTGTACAAGTAGGTGAATAGCATTCTGATAGTAATGTGAAGACACCATTAACTGTATGATCAACTTCCACAGGACCAGCCTCTTGTGGTGAATTATTTTGATCTGATGGTGATTTAGGTAAATCACTAATACTACTTGAGACTGAATAAGTTCTTTGAACATTAGCATTATTAGTGTTCAAGCTTGTTGTTGTTTCATTAGCATTGACATAAATTTCATCAAATTGATAAATTTCATAGTTGGAATCTCTTAATCTATGTTCATAAGTAACATCATGAAAGAATTTTTGAGCATCTAAAGCTCTACCTAACAATAAAGCTAAGTTTCTATCTGTTGTTCTGATAATATAGGAGATGGCATCAACTGCTTCTGAACCTGTAAATGCATCTCTATACTCTAAACCATCTTTATTATGTTGAGTTAAAACAATAATTCTTTTTAATAATGTAGCAACTCTTGATAACATTGCAGGATAAACTTTTGGAGGTCTTGTTGATGTAGTCACATTTGTTCTTGATGATATAGAGCCTTGACTTTGAGCTCTGTGGCTGCTTAGTGAAGCCGATGAAGAAACTCTTTTTGATTTCCCTATAGAGGTTAAACTTCTTGTTTTCAAACCAAGACCTGTAGTTGTACCATTATTCATATCAAATTTTTGTGGGATTATTCTACCACTTGATGTCTTTTTGGTTAAATCTCTGGAATGATGCTTTGTGTTTGATGGAAGTGTTGAATTTGATGAATTATTATTTGAGAATTGACTGTTATATGCAGAATTTAAATTATCAGAACTTCTAAAGCTTCTAAAACTTGATGCTGTTAAAGATAAAGATCTATGAGGTGATGGAGGTGTAGAGCCAGAGTTGAAATTTATTTCATTGTTGGGATTTGCTCCACTTGATGCCATTACAGGAGAGGTAACATTTCTAGCTCTTGAGAAAAAATTGATCCCTTGCTGAACAATTGGACTTCTTTTACCTGCAGATGGAGATGGCTGTTGTTGATATCTTTGAGAGACAGGAGCAGATGAAGGGTCAGTTGTAGTGATTGGTTGCAATCTACTCTTGTTAGATTGATGATGTTGAGGGTGACTATCTCTTGGATCAGTGCCAAATGCAGGTTGTAGTTTTGGTTCAGGGACTCTTTGAACATTTAAATAAGGATGAGGTTGAGATTGATGTTGTGCTTGAGGTTGATATTTCTGTTGCTGTTGTCTATGTTGTAATTGAGGGTGATTTAGTGGTGATTGGCCCTTTATTTGATTATCTGGAGGTTGACCAAATACCCGTACAGGTTCAACGTTGAAATTAGGATAATCGTTCATGGCTGGAGATGAAAAAGAAGCTTTCCTCTGGTAGTCGGTAGGGTTGGATTGCTGCTGGTCACTATAGGGATGTGGATTGGGTTCTGGAGTAAGAGAAGCGGTTCTTCTAGGATCTAAAGTTGATTGTGTGGTGAGATTTGAGAGTGAATTTGAAATCAAGTTGTCATCTCCATCACTAATGCTGTGATTGCTGAGTGGTCTGGAGGTGCCGAAGATATCACTGAATAGCTCGTCCCTCGTGAGGTCGCGCTGTGCTGCCATTCTTCTTCTTCAATACTCGAGTTCTTCAGATAAAATCGAATTGCTGAGTTCTAAATATAAAATCTCAATTTGGAGCAAAAAGCAAAACAAGAAAAAATTGAGACAGCACCTCGGATTTCAGGAGGTCGGTCTCGGAACTCATCCATAAAGTCAGTAAAAATCCCCGAAATCTTTCCTTTGAAATTGGCACTGAATTCTGATTTATCTCACATCACCACAATGCCAGTAAGTGCTCGCAGTCTCCTGATCTCACGGCATTCCTCTAACACGCTCTCCAGGCCTACCACTCCACTTTTCTATCGGATCCAGCTTCCATTGAAAGACTAGTTGGTAACTTCTCTTTGTTACCACTAAAGACTAAATATAGAGGCCCAGCATATCAAACAGAATCAGATTACGACATTATTGATGAAATACTTGATCTATTCAGAGCCAATTCCTTCTTTAAGAATTTCGAAATCAAAGGTCCAGCTGATCGTGTCTTGGTTTATGGTATCTTATACGTCTCAGATTGTTTATCAAAATTATCAGCAAATACCTCAAGTTCAGAAGCTGTTAAGGTGCTCACTAATCTATCATTAGAAAACTTTGCTGTTCCAGGTGATGGTAACTTTCCATTGAACTCATTATATCAACCTCCAAAAGATAGAAGTGAATATGATCTATTGAAGGGTTATTTGACACAATTCAGACAAGAATTAGCTAGTAGATTAATTCAAAGAATTTATAAAGATGATTCAGAACACCCAAGTAAATATTGGTTAGCCTTCACGAGAAGAAAATTTATGAATAAGAATTTATAATGTACAGTAAATAAATGACTAGATAAAATAACTAACAAAGAATCATGCTACATACGAGTATAAATCATTAAAATTATTCATTAATATTTTTTTCGATCATATTTACCAAACTTGTAATTCTTCGAATAAATCCACTCTATAACGGCATAGCTCAAGGTTATTAGCAACATAATCTCTAACATCATCACACATCAATGGTGGTCCACATGTAGTTATTCCTAAAGTTCCACTAGCATTTGTAAATTCATCTAATAATATCTTATGGGTAGGTGCTCTGCCTGAATGGAATGTTATAAATTTATTGAATTTATTCAACAATTCTTGATCTTCTTCATTAATTTTATCAAAATCTCTTGTTATATAAACATCACATTCAATATTTGTATCTTTCAATAACTCTAATTCTTGTTCAAACCATTTCAATGAATCAATTCTTCTAATCACCCAAACTAATCTAACTCTTTGTTTGGGGATTAATGGACTATGAACTAAATGTAATGCATGATAAAAAGGTCCAGGAATACCATTGCCACCAGCAATCAGTAAAACATTATCGAATTTATCTACTGGTGATTGTTTACCATAGGGACCTTCTAATGAAACTCTCATATTAACTGAATTACCAATTCTTGGTCTTATAATTGATAAGATTTTGGATGTTAAACCTTCTTTAGCCTTGATGTAAATTGTAACTTCTTCTTCATTCAATACTGAATCCATTATTGTGAAAGGGTGAGATTGCCAAAATATACTTGGATGTAAGAAATGAATGAAAACATAACAGCCAGGGTATGGTTTCCAATTATGTGGTCTTTTAACTTGAACTTTGAACGTTTCATCAGAAATGTATTGGATTTTAGCTAATGGAGCACCAAACCTAAATAATCTAACAATTCTGAATAATCTATCAGCTACCCAAATCAAAGAAGCACCAATAACCCAATCTAGCCAGCCAAATGTCACACAATGGCTATAACATGAAGCTAAGAATATAAAAGCTAAAATTATATGAGAAACAAGGAAAATTTCATAATATTTAACTCTTAAATTATGAATTGCAAATAATAGTAAAAATAATCCTCCAAAAACTGCAATGAATCCAGATATAAACCATTCTTCAGAAGAATATATCCAAAAAGTACCTGCTTCTATAACTATTACGAAATATGCGAATGAATGAACAGCAGAGTTGAAAAACATCACTCTTGCAGTCCATTTATGAAATATCATAAAAGTACTATATGATAATCCAGAAATTGAAATCAAAATGTTATTTCTACCTGCAAATAATATCAGTAATGGTAAGTGAGCAAACGCAATAATCCCTGATCTATCAGCAATATATCTAAAATATTGGGCTAATATACCTGATCTAATTATTCTATTGTCTGAATAAACATCATATCCAATGGTTAAATAAGTTGTATTTAAAATGAAATAAATAAATAAAACGATGGATTCGGCAGTGGTTGGTAATAATGAAGTCAATCCAAATAAATAATTGTATGATTGCATATGATGTTTAAATAATAAAGGTAATGAAATTTTGGAACGCAAATAATCTATTGTATTGCCTTTCAATTTACTATTCAATCTTTTGCTCTCCTTTAATTTATTGAAAACACCAAACCACACCAAACTTCCGAGCCAAAATAGATTGATTAAAACACCATAATGTTGTGATTTATCAATATTACCTAGAAATGCTCTATAATCTTTAACTATTGGAGAGATTATCTTTTTATCAGGTAATATTGGTCCATAGAGCACAGTATCATCCTTTGGATCAATAATAATATCCGTTGAATTCTGGAACACATTTTGGATTCTTTCTTTACTTAATGTAACATTCCCATTTTCAGCACAATTATCAATCAAATAATCTTCGCTTATGTTGAGATTCCCGTTATATTCGGGTAAATAGCTATTGATACATTGCATTAACGAGCCCAATAAAGGGTCATAATCACAAAGACAGTGCCATGATGAGTCTTCGCATCCAAATTTGAATTGTCCCAAAGCTGATTGGCATGAATATATTATGATTTGTTCATATGAACCTTTTATTGATTCTGCTGTTATGGTGGGTATGAGTGATGTTAAAAGCAACAGAATAAATATGAGGTTCATTACAGGCTAAAACATCTAATTGGATGAAGTGAATTGATATAAATGTGAAGAAAAGAATAAAATTTTGAAGGAAAAAAAGATTGTGGTGGTTTTTTAGGCTTTTTGTTTTTTTGGCAAAGATCTCGAATAATTCCTTCGCCAGATACAGATTAGATGGAAAAGATAATTTTGATAATAAAACAGCGTAGAAAAAGAAGTTTCGAAGACGAGAAGATTCTAGTGAAGGTTCATTAAGAAAACTTGAAGATGTACTCAGAAGTAATACTCGTAATAAAAATCGAAAATTAAGATAAAATTTGATCAACAATTATATTCCATCAGTTTCTTATAAATGACTAATTAATCTTCGGGGTTTGTCTTGATCTCAAAAATGTAGAAAGCTGTTGATAACTGAACAATTTCAATAGTCTAAACAATATCAAACTAAATTAGAGAAAAATTTTCAAGATATATCTAGACTGGTACTATAATCTATCAATTAATGATTAATATGAGAGTATAACTGGAAAATTCTGGAAAAAGTTCGGCAATTAAAAAAGTACTACATATAATATATCCGGGTAAATAGCTGCGTGGTTTAAAATAACAAAGTCGAACAGGCCAAAATTGGCAAGACTGAACCGATGCTAAAATTCGTGTAACACACCCAGAAGGAAAAGTTAAAGCTGAAGTGAAGATAAAAGAAGAATATGGCAGAATTAGGATTTCCTAAGAAGATGTTTTTAGTTGTATAGTTTTGAAATAAATACTATAAATTTAAGATCACTACTAGAAGAGAAAAAAAAGCATGGGCTCGGCATTAAACGGGCATTCCTTCAACTCCCCGTCAGTTCCTCATGAGTCCCCGATTAATCCCGATGAGCTGCTTATGTAATTATGTTAGTAGTACTTATGTAATTGCCGTCGTTTAGACCGGCGGAATATAATTTATAATCTAGAGATGATTTCATTTTAAAAAAAATAAAAAGCTAGGTCGTTAAATTTTCTAACTGTTTACAAAAATATTATTAATATTAAATATTTAATATTATTAATATTAATATTAATATTTTTTCTAGTACAGTAAAGAGGTTTCAGAGCTTAAGATTTGGCGAGGTAAATAAGGCGGATCAGAGCTACACAGTGATACCCTTACCTCATTTTTCATTTCTTCGCGAAAGCTATATTAGTTATATATCTTAGGATTAAACCCGGGAAATTAATGATTAAACTAATCAGAAACTAGTATAAATATCAATAAAACATAATCAGTTACCTGGAGTTGATAATTATACGGCCTAGATCTATAACGTATACACAAGCTACTACTCAATAGCTAGAATTATGCAGCTCTCAATATTTACATTAATACTAGTACTCATACCCACATTATTAGCTCAGCAACTTCATGAATTCCATTGGGAATTAACCTCAATAATTGCTCAACCTGATGGGATCCAAGAAAGACCAGTGATTGCGATCAACGGCAAATTCCCACTACCACTGATACGGATCAAGAGAAAGGACAGGGTGATAATTCATGTCACTAACAATTTAAAAGAATCAACATCGATTCATTTCCACGGTATTTTCCAAGAAGGTTCCAGTTTTATGGATGGTGCTGCCATGATCAGTCAATGTCCAATCGTACCTGGAGCAACATTCACTTATGATTTTACTGTTAATAATCAAGCAGGGACGTACTGGTATCATTCTCATGATGCTGCTCAATACGGTGATGGATTAAGAGGTGCTTTCATCGTGGAGGATCTTCATTCAGATGAAGATAAGATTAAATATGATGATGATTTAGTGGTTCTGTTAAGTGATTGGTATTATGAACCATCCAGTCAATTAGTTGATCAATTAATGCAACCTCACGGTGGTAGTGAACCAGATATCGATAGTTCTTTATTTAATGAGACACATGATTTTAAAATGAGTGTTTTACCAGATAAGACATATTATATTAGATTAATTAATGCTGGTATGTCCGCATCACAATTTTTTTACGTTGAAGACCATGAATTAACAGTTGTGGAGGTTGATGGTGTTAAAGTTGATCCTGTTAAAACAGAATCTGTTAAATTAGCAACAGGACAAAGATATGGTGTCTTAATTGAAACTAAAAAATCAACAGATAAGAATTATGGTGTTGTTCAAATCACAAACATTATGATGAGAAAGAAAACTTCAATTGGTTGGTTAATGTATAATGATGACTTAACTGATGAAGAAACAAACGGATTTGTTGCTAAAAAGGCAAATACTTTACAAATCGTGGATGATATTACATTAAAACCAATTTCAAAATCAATTAAATTACCAAAACCAGACCATGAACTTTCATTCACTTATGATTCTGAATACATTGGTGATAATAAAGTCATGTATTACGTCATGGATGGTAAACCTCACTTATCACCAAAAGTTCCAACAATGAATACTATTTTTTCAGCTAATGAATCATCAGTTTTAAATCTTGAAATTTATGGTAAAGGTACAAATTCTTTTCTATTAAAAAAAGGTGACGTTGTTCAAATCATAGTAAATAGTAAAGATCATATGAGACATCCATTTCATTTACATGGACATACTTTCCAAGTTTTATCAAAAGTTAAAGGTCAACATTTCACATACGATGAAAGTTTAGAAGATCATTTTCCTGAATATCCAATGATGAGAGACACCGTTGAGGTTTTAGGAAGGGGTCACATTGTGATTAGATTCATTGCTGATAATCCGGGTGTTTGGTTTTTCCATTGTCATACGGAATGGCATGCTGTTAAGGGGTTAGGTGTTGTATTCATTGAAGCACCAGATGAAATTTTAAAAAGACAAACGTTACCTGAAGCAAATTATGAAATTTGTAAAACTGGTGGATTTTTATCAAAGGGTAATGCTGCTGGTAATGAGGATATATTTAATTTGAATGGTGATGTTTTCGTTAATGATGAGAATTTATTCGAAACTTATGTTGGTATTTATGGATCAAACACGGAGGTCATCCTAGAATCATCAACAACTATTGAAAAAATCAAACCAACAAGACCAGTGATTGATTTTGAACCAGTGACATCAAAATCAACTGAAGAAAAAGTTTCAAAGACCAGTCTTTTTTTCGAACCAACAACAACGACTCATAAACCTGTTGACTCTTCAACAGTTGATAAAGATCCATCAAGTACACGAACAACAATTTCAACTACCCCGATTTCATCAACTGCGGGGCACAATCATGATACAAGTTCAAATATCACGTCAGTTAAGACTCAAAGCGTGGTTTTAATAGTTTATTTTATGGTTATGGTTTCAGTTTCAGGTTTAATTGCATTATGTTTACAGAGAAGTAATAAGAGATCAGTCAGAGGAAATAGAAGTATTCTACATGATTACGAATGAAATTATTGAAAATTGGTCCTCAATTTTATTTATTATTATTATTATAGTATATCGTTATTAATTATTAATGTTGTATCATTATAAGAACACTTTTCATTGGTGGTTTCTCTTTTATCAAGTGTATAGAATTTCTTTTTTATTAAATGAGGATATAGTACCGACTAGAAGTTATCAGCAACAGCAATATCAGTTATAAGTATTAAGACCTCAATTTTCTTTAACAAATGAAGCTTGAAACATTTCACCAAAAAATATCCATTGGAAATTATATTTATAACCAGTTTTCAATGGATGAGAAGTTTTGGGTACTAAGAAATTTCTTGATTCGTTTAGTTTAGGGAAGATTAAAGTAGGGATGAGCTCGAATAAGTCTTCTTCAACCATGATGACACGATAATGTGAGTTATTGAATGTTTTTATTAATTTGAATTGAATTAACTCTATAATAAAAATTTAAAAGAAATTATGGGTCTTTAAATAGTTTTTCATAACAGAAAACAGGTGATGGAAATTGACACAAAACTATCGAATTGACACAAAAACAGAAATAATTCTGGAAACTGACACACAGATAAGTGGGAGTGAGACACACACTGGACCCATTAGAAGCGTTCATAGTACAGTAATAGTGCCTGGAATACCAACTTAGTTCACATACTGAGTCCCAAAACAGTAATTACCGAATCAGGATAATATAAATTAGTTTTTCTCTCACTCATAAATTCGGAAAAAATTAATATATAATGAAGGAAGAAAGAAGAAGCAGATCACAAATCATACAGAAATGTCAGCTGTTCTACCGTTAGAAGTCATTGACAAATGTGTTGGTGCAAGAATCAGAGTGCTCATGTCTTCAGAAAAGGAATTCAGTGGGAAACTGGTGGGATTTGACGATTTCGTTAACATCGTTTTAGAGGACGTTGAAGAGAAAGATACATCAACACAACAGATAACTCATAGAAATAAAATACTACTAAGTGGTAACCATATCACAATGTTGATTCCTGGCGATTCAGCTTAATGACGAGGTGTCCAATGAACCCATTCTCCACAATATCAGCATAAAGACAGACCTATAAGGTTGGTATTGTTCACTTATATTAATCATAACCTCATCTGAATAAGTCTTCCATGATCTTTTTTTATTAGTTTTAACGTATAAATTACCATTGAAATCCTTTAATAAATGTTTCCTTGTTTCAATGAAGTTTGCAAATCCACGTTTAATACCTAAATCACCTTCTGCAAACACGTCTAATCTTTGAAGACTAAATATTAAAAACATTTTGGCACTCCATTCTCCAATCCCTTTAATCTCAACTAATCTGTCAATGAGCTCATCGTTTGTCTTCTCTTCATCTGCTAGGAATTCACCTAGTTGTTTCTCTTTGAAATGTTCACACACTGATTTAACGTATGATGCTTTTCTAAGACTTAATCCAATAGATCTTAAAACTGGATCTTCTGTGTTTAAAACTTCTTCAGAATCAGGGAAATGGCCGTAGTGATCCTCTAGTCTTGCAACGATGGATTTAGCTGCATTAGTGTGGTTCTGTTGAGAGATGATTGATTTCATAAGACTTTCATAATGAGTCTTAGCATTAATGGAGATCTTTATAGGAAACTGATTGAATGGTTCAGAGGAAATGATTGGGAATAATGAAGGATCCCTTGATAAAATGTTGAGTAAGCCGTCATTGAACTCAGCTGGATGAAGGTTGCTGAACGATTCAGGGAGGACAACTTTGATCTTCTTCACTTCCTGAGTGGCGGTGGCAAATGACCTTTTCATTATAAATTATAAATGGGACATTACTAAGTATAAAAAACCAAAATATTGCACTTTATTACACATTATATACTCACTAAGAACCACACAAATGCAATTAACAGTCTCCGTCGACAGTACCGACACCATTCTGAGTATAGACTTCCCTGAAGAACTCACACTCCAGGATCTTACTGCTTACTTACAAGATCAACTACAAATAGGTTCATTCATCATCTTTCATAATGGATCGCCACTAAATAAACAACAAGATTCTTTATCAGCTTTAGGAATCTCCAATGACGATCTAATACTAATCAAACCAGATAGTCAAAGACCTGCTATCAATACTACCCAACAAGCACCAACTCCACAATTCTACCCTGAAGCTGAACTAGATCCGATTCAACATTCAATTGCAACCGCAATGGAACATAATCCAGAATCATTCACACAAGTCAGCATGTTATTCATTCCAGTGACTGTCCATCCTAATGGCCATGACTCTAAAAACCCTGTATCCAAGGCATTTGTCGATACAGGAGCACAAACATCCATTATATCACCACAATTCTGTGAAAAGATTGGAATTTCTAACCTAATTGATAAAAGATTCATTGGTGAAGCTAGAGGTGTTGGGAAATCTAAAATCTTAGGCCGTATTCATGATGTTGAAGTTGCCATTGGTGATGCTATTGTTCATTTAGGGTTCATGGTCATTGATACAGGTGTTGATTTCTTATTAGGTTTGGATATGATGAGAAAATATGGTATGTGTATTGATTTAAGACAAAATTGTTTAAAAGTTGATAGTTTAAAAGTTGGTTTCTTAAATGAGTCTGAAATTCCTTCAATGTTTAATGATACAGGAAGATCACAAACTGGTCAAACTTTAGGCTCAGGTAATATTTTCAGTCCTGGTGCTTTCAATCCAACTAACTCAATAGCTCAACAACCTACTTCATCTGCAACACAAGCAGCAGCACTAGCAGCACAGAATAGATTTGGCACAACTAACTCTTCAACTCCTACATTACCACCTTATTCTCAAACAACTAGTGTTTCTGAAGATTCCATTAACCAATTGATTGGCTTAGGATTTCCAAGAGATCAAGCTATAAAAGCATTACAACAATGTAATGGTAACGTTGAAGTTGCAGCATCTTTATTATTCCAATAGGAGAAGAAAAGTGTATAATTACGAATAAACTGTATAATGAATCAATGAGTAGTGTTTTGAAGTATATCATTCACGCAATTTGTTTAATAATTTAATTGCATTTTCTAATTCTCTAATTGAAGTTTCTTTATCTTCATAATTCATTGCACTTATGGCGAATTTCGCATGTTTCTGTGCTTTGGTATAAATATCATTAACTTCCACTATCTCTTGAACATTGATTGGTTTTTCTTGTTTTATCACCACAGGTAACGATTTTGGTGGGGATGGAGTTCTTGAAATTGGTTTGATTGGTAATGTATCAGGTACAATTTTCTTTGGGATTTCTGGTAGATTAGGTGGTGCTGGTGGGAGAGCAAAATCTTCTGTACCTATTTGTTCATCTCTATAATCATCATCTTTTTCTTTAGTTGATTTATTTGGATGAAAAGATGGAACTTTCGGTAACATGTTTGAAATATCACCATCATCTTCTTCTTCATCAACTATTGTTGGTGTTGTTGATTTGTCAATTGTGATTTCAACATCAGGTAATTCTAATCCACTATTTACACCTTCTGGATCAATTATTGGTAATTCTTCACTATTTGTTAAATCTAAGTTTTCAACAGGATTTAAAGAAGGTGAAATTGGATCAGGAGTAGATAATTCAGGGGCAGTATAAAGATTTGGATCATCCCCTGATTTCAAAGCTTTAAGGATTCTAGCAGCATGGAATTTTGAATATTTCTTTCTTTTATTCAATTCATTAATTTCAATAATTTCATTAAATCCATCATAGTCTTCACTCCATAATTTCAAAACATCATAAAACGTGACACTTGTCATTAAATTGAAGGCAGTTGATCTATTTGATCTCTTCTCCATGATTTGCTTTAGTGAATTATTAAATATAACATCTGTGAAATTTAATACATAACTGATACCTAAATCCTTATCATTAATAACATCAACAATATTGGAATTCTCTGATTTTTTTTGTGATTCAACATAGTCTAGCAATTCACCAGCCAAAACAGCGATGCTTTTATCACTGGAATGGATCCCTGTGGATAATATCTCTTCAATCGAGTAAAGTGCACCTATAAGTTAAGTCTGTTAGTATTATAATAAAATGGCAACAATAAGGGATTTAAACATACAGAAATATGACATTATTGGATCAATTGATTCCAATTCATTCGATTTGCGGACATATGTGGCAATGGTCTTTGGCAATGTCTCCGGGATGGTCTCAAAAAGCATTATCTAGTGTATAAATTGTGTATTGTAGTGGTATTTTAGTTTAAAATTTTAAAATTTTTTTTTATCACAATTTTGATGATTCAATTAAAGTCGAGGTTTATCACAGGATGAAGATGATGCTGTTGTACTTGATCGATTATTCTAATTCTGTTTGTACAACTTTTGGTTTGAAAAAGTAAATTGCCTGTGTATGATTTATTTCATTTATAAATTCAACCTCGGCAGTGAAAAATTATCAACTATATCGACAGCTAGATGAATAGATTTCGTTTCTTAAACTCATTACATCCACCATAACCACCAATGTCAGCCATAATATCCACCTTGAAGTACTTAGTCTGTGCCTATATACTCTCCTCCTACAAAGCCATTCCATTAGCTTACTACGTTAGATTCAGCACTATTCTCATTAGAAATGTAATGCTACCCTCACCATTACGTTCAAAATATTCAATTAAATCACCATTTCAAATCCAAACTTGCAATAGTTATAATTCTCCATATGAATGTGATTTCTATATGCATAAATCCAACTCAACTTATTTCTCAGATCTAGATATCTTTAGAACCCAATTAATGACATCTTTATTTCAAAAGTTTTTTATTGAATATCCTATTAAAGGTGGTAAATGGCCTTATATTCCAGTTGCTAATATTTTTTGTTCATTCAAGAAAGAAATCAAACCATTCGGCTCATACTCTGTAGATTCAAGCATCATTGCATGGTCTGATAAATGGCTTTTCATTATATCAAAATTTATAATTAAAGGTCCTAAAAATGAAAAGATTACTTGTGCCACTGCTATTACTAAATATGTGTTGAAAGATGGTAGAAAGACAATCAAACCTGCGGAAGCGTTGAAGTTCATTGGGTTGTATAGTGATGAATGGGAAGCTCAAAGTCAAAAGAATTTGAAATTGGTTGAATATTTTATTGATACAAATGATTTAGAGGTCTTCGAACATGAATAGAGTCAAGACGAAGATAAATAGATATAAATTACAACATCAATCAAAAATTTCATGTGTAATTAAAATAATAGCAAAAGCAAACATATAGATCTGTATATATTCTATGATGGAATCTATTTATCAACTGGTTTAACACCAACGTTGTTTATATTTCTAAACATTCTGATACCATTATCACCCTCAACGAATTGACAACTTCTTGCTGATTTCCATAATGAAACAAACATATTTTCATCACTATGAGCATAATTTTTACCCATAACTTTTTTAATTGCTTCTGAAGCTGGTCTTGCATTATAAAATGGAATTCTTGAAACAAAATGATGTAAGACATGAGTTTCAATGATATCATGCAAGAAGAAAGGACCAACAAATGGAAATTCTCTATCAATTGTAGCAGCTGCACCACGAGCGAAGTTCCATTCTTCATTATCGTAATGTGGTAAAGTTGGAGAAGTATGTTGTAAAAAGGTAATGAAAACTAACCAATGGTTAACCCACATGTATGGAATGAAATAATTCATTAAAAATAAGAATGGACCAACAGCTTTATAGAATTTAAATAATAATAAACATTGAATAATAATACCTAAATCACTTAAAATAATGAAATAATAATCTTTAGCATCAAAGATTGGAGAGTCTGGAACAAAATGGTTATGTTTCCATTTTGGAACATCAGCATAAGGTTGACCAGTGACATTTGTAGTTAAATGAGCCCACCAACCACCTAATTGTTGTAATAATAGGCCTTTTAAAGTGACTAAAGGAGCGTCTTCACTCATATCAGCTAATTTATCAACAAATCTTTTGCTTTTGAATTCTTCAGTAGTTGATGGAACGAAAACGGTATCTCTTGTTAGATGTCCAGTTGCTTTATGATGTTTACCATGGGAATATTTCCATGAAAAATAAGGAACCAAAAGAAAAGAATGTAAAACCCAACCAGTTAAATCATTGACCCAACCGTAGTCTGAGAAGGCTTGATGACCACATTCATGAGCTAAGACCCAGATACCAGTACCTGCTAAACCTTGGAAAACGGTGAAGGCTGCCCATAATAAACCTCTAACAGTAGATGATTCAAAAGTTGGAATGTAGGTGTTAGCCAAGTATGCAGCAGTAGCTAATAAAGCAATGTCTCTAAACACGTAGTAGAAAGAGGTTGTTAATCTTCTTTCGTAACATTCTTGTGGAATAGCACTTAAGATATCCTTAATTGTGAAATCTGGAGCTTCAAAAACGTTCCCATTAGTGTCAATAGCAACCAAATTTTTGGTTTGCTTGAAAGAGGTGACGTTACCCTTTCTTGAGATTGTAGTGGAGGTTGTGCCTACAGAGTGGCCAGAAGCTCCTGTCAAAGTGGTGGACATTTTGTGAAGATATGAGCCTTTTTCAGTGGTTGGGAAAGATTTTGAAGAAATCTAGTCAGATTTTTTTTTATATAACAATTTTTTATGAAAAGAAAAAAAATGGATTTACAAAATTAAAAGAAATTACAACGGAAATAGGATCGATTTGGGCTTGGATTCTGGAATCGTGTGACTCAATCGGGTGAGCCAGTGGGGGAAACGATTGGATGATAATAAGCTCGTAAAATTTTAGACTTCTGCGATTTCAACCATGTTATTTTCTCTATAAATTCAAATCCCATCGAGGTTTTATGCCATTATTTTATAAAATGTTGGGTTTTTGTTATAAAATATCCTGATTTTATACAAGGAATTTTATTAATCTGTGATGTGCTTTTTCATTTCATTATTTATAACTAAGATGAAAAATATGTTTTTATATATTCAGTACTCTTTCTTTTCTCCACGCTTCCACCTTTTTAATCTTTAATTATCTGGTGCAAGTGTTTGTTGGGATTAGAAATACTGCATTTTATTGAAAGGGTCCAATCAAATTCGGTGAATTTCTTACTTATGTACAAGTTACCATTAAGCAATTAAGAAGATGAGATTATAGTGTTTGGTATCGTAACGGACCATGGTCCGAGCTCACATGTTTCTATGATGTATCTTCTCAAGCCCCTTTTCCCAAGTTTTCTTATCATTTTTCTTACAAATTTACATTTCTTAGTTCTCCTATTCTCGTAAACCCTTCAAAATTCAAATTCAGATACATACATAACTTATAACAACATAAAACCACAGAACACCCACAAATTATAATGATCAAGCCTTCAATAACGAGGTATATATCATTACTTGAATACTTGTATTCACAATAATACCTAAATTTAGTATATCTCTCCATAATTCCACGTTTTTGTCTATTTAAATGAACCTTAATAATTGTGTCAAAACAAATATTTTGAGATAAGATACTGAAAAATAAAAGAAAACTCCTGAAGTTTGCTGATCTGATAGCTTCCTTCCTCGATGCAAATGGCAAGTTACTTCTCAACTCCTCTATAGCTCCCCAATACCTCCAAAATTTCAATTTTACCTCAAACTGGGCTCTTAGGTAGTATGGTAAACTTGAAGTAAATTTGAAGAAAAATTAGGCAACTTGGCCGAGTGGTTAAGGCGAAAGACTTGAAATCTTTTGGTATTTTACCGCGCAGGTTCGAGTCCTGCAGTTGTCGTTATTTTTTGCCAATTTTTATTGTGGATCCGAGTCTCGCCGATTTTCAAGTTGAGTCACACTCCGATTGAAACCGAGTTGATAAACTGTAGGAATCGAAGAACAAAAACTAATTGATGCAATCTTTAGAGTGTTCAAATTAATTCAATTCAATTATCTTTTTCTTATCCATTCAATCATGTCCAAAGTTGAAAAGAAACCGGTCTCTTTCTCCAACATCTTATTAGGTGCAGGTTTAAACCTTGCTGAAGTCACCACTTTAGGTCAACCTTTAGAAGTTATTAAAACCACAATGGCTGCAAACAGAAAATTATCATTATTAGAATCTGCTAAAGTTGTTTGGTCAAGAGGTGGTGTCTTAGGTTTCTATCAAGGCTTAATCCCATGGGCATGGATTGAAGCCTCAACTAAAGGTGCTGTTTTATTATTCGTTAGTGCTGAAGCTGAATATCAATTATCTACAATGGGTGCTTCAAATTTCGGTTCTGGTATTGGTGGTGGTATCGTTGGTGGGTTAGCCCAAGCTTATTTAACTATGGGGTTCTGTACATGTATGAAAACCGTTGAAATTACTAGATCTAAACAAGCAGCTGTGCCAGGTGTTGCTCAACAAACTTCATTCCAAGTCTTTAAGGAAATTTATAAAAAAGAAGGTATTAAAGGTATTAATAAAGGTGTTAATGCCGTTGCCATTAGACAATGTACTAATTGGGGTTCAAGATTTGGTTTTGCTAGATTAGCAGAAGATGTTATTAAAAAAGTCACTAATAAGCAAAAAGAAGAAAAATTATCAGGTTTGGAAAAAATTTTGGCCTCTGCCATTGGTGGTGGTTTAAGTGCTTGGAATCAACCAATTGAAGTCATTAGAGTTGAAATGCAATCTAAGACAAATGATCCAAATAGACCAAAGAATTTAAGTGTTTTTGGTGCTGCTAAATATATTTATTCAAACAATGGTTTAAAAGGTTTGTATAGAGGTGTTGCACCAAGAATTGGTTTAGGTATCTGGCAAACAATCTTCATGGTTGGTTTTGGTGATATGGCTAGAGAATTAGTTGGTAATTTAACCGGTGAGAAACCAGTTGCTAAGCATTAAACATACAACTATATATTCTAAATTAACTAAAACAAACGTTATATAATAAAATTAAAATATAGAGCTGAGCTCATAAATATATTAAAAACATCCTATAAATAACTGTAACAATCTACTTCTTGGTGATTCCCCATTTATCATATGCATATAACCCAATCATTGTTAATAATAACCCAAATCCTTGTTGTGTTGTAACATTTTCACGTTCAACAACAATAGCCATTGAAATAACAACAATTCTTTTTAAAATGTTTGCAATTGAATAGTTAACTGGTGAAATTGTACCAATTAAATGAAATGCAATCATTGCTTGACAATAATGACTTAATCCATGAATTAGAAATAATGATAAAATATTAAAACTAATTTCAAATAATGTAAAACGTTCATTTGAAAGTTCAGAGATTAAATAAATTGGTAAAGTTAATAAAAACCCAAAAACTGAACAATATAATAATATTGTGGTCTTATCTATTTTTTCATCATTTTCATCTTTCTTTTGATTAGTTGGTAACTTATTTTCATCTTTAATTGTTAAAATCTTTTTAGCAAATATATTTTGCGAAACAAATATAATCATTGAAATAAATGAGTAAAATAAGCCTGTATAGAATTGCGTGACAACATTCTTACTTCTTCTACTTGAAAAACAAGTCAATATAACACCTGTCATCAATGGAACTAACGTAATGTAAGTAACAATAGAATATCTCACGTTAAAAAATAATCTATATGCTAAAACTGTGGAAATTGGACTTAATGCCTTAATGCTATGGACTAGACTAACAGGAATCAATGAAGTTGATTTATGTGAAGTAATATGTCCAATGAATTGGAAAATACCCATTGGTAAAGTTGTTGATATGATTTTTTGGGTTGGTTTCAAAATTGAATAAATATATGAAATTGAGTTTAAATTTGAATAATTCTTAGGAAAATTTGGTAATGTTCCCTTTGGAAATGATTTTATGAGACGTTGATTGAACTGAATGATGGAGACACTTAATAAACAAATTAATGAACTTATCAGAAATTGGAATTCTGTCAATGTAGTTGGATGAGGGAATTGTTTTAGAATCATTTTAGAAATGTTAGAAGAGACCGCACTGAAACAATACCAAATCAAACACAAGATAACGATTTTGATATCGAAAACAGGTAAAAATTTATGAAATCTCGTTGAGAATGAAGCTTCTTTACCTTCTAATGTGAAATATTTCTGATAATCTTGAGAAGATAAGTAAATTGAAGATTTTGAAGGCTTTAAAAACAATTTATTAACATCGTCTTCACCATGAACTATTCCTTGTTTAAAAGACGGTTTTAACTTTTGTGTGATGCTTGAAGCATCTTTGAACTTCGGATTTTGAATGGTATTGGGGGTACTTATTTTAACAGTAATCATTTGTTTATATTATAGATCAATGGTGTGATGACTTGAAAAAAAAGGGATACCAAAAAACACTGATAAAAAAGAACAGTTGAGTAAATAATGAGGATGCGGCCTTGAAGAATAAATAACGAACTGAATTGGTGGGTTTCTGGTGGTTTTGAAGCGAATGAATACCAGAAAGTTGTGGTTGTTTTAATAAATTCTTATTCGAGACATAATTTTTTTTTTTAGTACGTCTATATTTTTAAATTTTCTTTTTGCAGGTGAGATGAAATTTAATTTTGAAAATTAGAGAGATACACAAAAAATTTATATTTTAGTCCAATAATCTCTCATTCTTCATCTGTTTTCGTTCTTGCTTCACTTTCTTCATTTTTTTCTCAATTTTGCTTTTATTTGGAGCTTTACCATGAAATTGATGAGATAAATGTTTATATGCTTCTTTTGTACTCATCTCTCTACCTAATTCATCAATATACTTCAAATTAATCTCCGGTTTGTAATTTTTTAATTTATCATTCATCTCATTTGGTGTTTGTAATTCTTTGAATGTTTGTAACTCATTTTCAATAAATTTTTCTTTTTCTTTACTTGATAATTTACTCAGATTTGAATTTTTTTCTAATGATTCTCTATGAATTCTTTTATTTATTTCAATCTGTAGTTTATTTAAATCTGTCTGTTTTCTCAATTTTATAATTTCTCTTTCTCTGTTTATTTGTGCTGTTGATTTATCTTGAAGCACACTCTTAGATTTAAGAAAATTCAATGTCGCTGATAATCCACCATTAAATGTTATTTTATCATTTTTTTCTCTATCTTCATTAACAGCTTCCTCAGTATTATCATTAGCATTATCCTTGGTATCAGTTTCAGTGTGATCTTTTATTCTCCATTCTTTCTCGATAGCTTCTTCAGGAATTTCTTCAACGACATCTTCAGTTAATAAATCTTCTTTAGCATCTTTGATTGAACTTAAAAATTCATCATTTTCATCAAATATTAGCCCTTTGTCATCATTGTCTATTTGCATTTCATTTGTTTGTTCCTCTTTAATCTCTTGAGCTAGTTCTTCAGCTGTTAATTTCTTTCTTTTCTTTAAGTTACTAATTCTTTTCAATTGTAAAGCTGATTGTAAATCCAAATCATCTTGAATATCTGAATCTTCATTTATCAATTGAACTGTCTTCAATTCAATGTCACCATCTTCATCTAGATATCTTCGTCTTTTCAAAGATGAGCTACTTTTAGATTTCTTCTTTAATTTCTTTATTTTGATAGGTTTACTTGCCGCATAATCTGATTTACCTTCAAGCTTATCATAATCATCATCTTCAAGATCGTCTAAGCTAAATTGGATCTTTTTAGACTTTGGTTCTTTAGTTAAATAATCAATCCTTTTGTGTTCATTATTATTATTGATTAGATTTGATTTTAAAGTTCCTGTATCATTTAAAACAAAATGATCTTCTTTACTGTTTCCAAGTTCTTCATTATATCTATCAATCAGTGTTCTTTCGTTACCGTGCAAATCATATCTACTTGATTTAAACTTTTCAGCTAATTGTTTCTCTAAGTTTTTCTTTTTGATTAATTCATTGGATTCTAGCTCATCAATCATTTCAACATCTTCTTCATCATCATCTAGCACCGAGCGATCTTTCAATGTAAGAATCAAATCACCAGTTATAGAATCAAATTCATCTAATCCGTGAGTTACTTTAAGTCCATTACTTGTGGTAGGGGTATCATTAACTTGAATTTTCTTGATGTTCTTAGTTTTTGATTTTGAATTCTTAACAGGTATATTAATTTTAGATAGCCAATCATCAGTTGTATTCTTGTTTTCATTTTCATCATCAGCTAATGTGTTAACAATATTAATGTTTCTTTTCCTTGTTGACTTCATTTTTAGATTTTCTAAATTTTCTTTAATTTTATCATTTTTGATCTTTCTATCTGCCTCATTCAGATATTCCTCAGTTGTTTGTGTCGTAATATGATGTATTGTATCATCCTCAATTGGCTTTAAACCTAGTGATAGCCTCAGTTTATTTGTTTCTGATACACTTATTGAATTCCCATCATAATCGTTTGAATTGCTTGAATTTGTGGGTATTGGGATTGGTTTAAGACCTAATTGGATTCTAATCTTATTTGTCTCTTCTATTGAGATCGATAATTCCTCAGACATGCTCATATATGGAGGTATCAGCTGATTAGGATCTGAGTATATCCAACTCAAATCAATATCAGTTATGTCTATTCTGCTAATAATTTTTTTCTAATTATTTGTTCTTGAATTTATTCGACCGCGAAAATCTGGCAGAGAATATCAAATCATCACTATGTAAATATGTAGTACTAACTTCTAAGTACACTAGTCACGACTCACGACTCACTAGTGCCCATTATCGGCTTTACATTATGGATGACATCAGTTCAAGATTGTATAGCTGATTTGAAATTTTACTTTTTTTGAAAAAAAACTACAATCACAACTAATAAAAATTAATATTTATTAAATCGTAAAGTCGTAACCTTGAAAGGCTTTTTATCTTATATAGATTAACTTTTTTAACAAAAGAACGTGTTATTCATAGAGACGTCTATAAGTCACTCTGAATAGCCAAAATGCTTGGTTGACTTCATTCTTTAAATTGTACACCATTAAAACAAATTAGAAACCACAAAAAAATTAAAAAACACACAAATAAACTAATTAACAAACCTATTCTTTGTTTGATGATTTATCTGATGATTCTTCGTGTTCAGCACCTGAAGCTTTAGCGAAGTCAGCTCTTCTAGTTTCTAGATAATTTTCTATATCATCGTTATTTTCTTCAATTGCAATAACTTTTGCAATGTATTTCTTCATAACTGGTGATGATAAATCTCTATGGAACTTTTCAGGACCGACTAATGTTGCAAATATTAAGTAAATGAAAACAGCACCTGTTAAAATTGCCATGACTTTAGCATAATTGAATTTAGTTGCCTCACCTGCTGCATCGAAAGCTAATGGCCACATATCAGCTAATCTAGTTTCAATGGTTGAAGATGCTGAAGATGCTAAATTACCTAGTTGATAAGCTAAACCAGAGACTAAAACTCTTGCATCCGGTGGTGATAACTCTGATAAGTGAATTGGAATAACACCCCAAACACCAATAATGAAGAAGAATAAGAAGAAACCACCAGCTAAAGTAGTTGAGGTATCCTCAACCATGTAAGCAGGATATAAGAAAGCACCACCACCAACACAACAGATTAATAAGGATAAACGACGACCTAAGACTTCCATTAAAGTACCAATGATAATAGAACCAACAACACCCCCTAAGTTGGTGACAACGATGGTAACGGTGATTTTATCTTCAGAATATTCTAATTGTTTTCTTAACATGGTTGGGAATAAATCTTGAGAAGCATGTGTTAAATAATTAGGACCAGCCATGAATAGAATTAAATAAATGAAAGTAACCCAATATTTGGAACATAATCTACCCATGTTTCTAAATTTATCTTTCAACGATTGTTTAACATAAGTACCAGCTTCAATTTGATCTTGTTGAATTAATTTTCTTGCACTTAAGACTCTTCTAAAATAAATAGTTTCTGGATAGACTAATCTCCAAATCATTAAAATGAAAGGAATACCAGCACTGAACCAAAATAATGATTTCCAAGTCTTTTCAGTGTTTCTAAATGCTTGCCAGAAAATAGCAGCAAAGACTAAACCAAATGGATAAGCAGTGAAGAATAAACCAGACAAGAAAGATCTTGCCTTAACTGGAGAATCTTCTAATGAAGTAGCAGAAGCAGTACCATAAGTACCACCCATAGCAACACCTGATAAAGCTCTAACAGCTAAAAATTGTTGATAAGTTTTACAGAAACCTGTAGCAATTTGCAAAACACAGAATAAACCTGCACAGAAGATAAATGGCCATTTTCTGGAATATTTATCAGTCCAGAAACCAAAGATAACAGCACCTGCAGAACGAACCATTAAAACAGAAGCTAAACCCCAAGTGATTTCGGCTGTGGTAACGTTTAAGGAGTCAGCGATTTGAGTACCACAAACAGCAGTTAAAAAGAAATCAAAACTGGCACTAAACCAAGCTAGAGTACCTAACGCGAAGAAGTTCCAATTTCTTAAAGTCATATCATTTAAGGCAGGTATTGGATTTAGATCTTTAGCATTCTGTAAATGTAATGTAGTTAAAGTTGATATTCTTGTAGCGAAATATTTTCTGATAGCTGGGCCTGAAAGATCTAACACGTCTTCATCAACAACAGGACCATCTTGCTGACTTAAGTTTTGTTCAATCTTTGAATTTATATCATCCTCCTCAAGATGTTCATGTTCATGTTTAGTTGAACTCATTATTAATTATGAATGAACTATATATAAATATTTGAATACTAAATATATTGAAAGATAGTAAGAAATTTCTTCATTGTTGATTAATATGAGAATTCTTTTCTTTATATATAAAGTCTGATAGCACCAGGTAGGCCGTTCCCTTGCCCCAGGAATCAGGATTCAAGGTGCGTTTAGGAACTAGGTTTGCCGCAGATAATGATCACGATTCATGAGTACATTTACAATTTGGGAATCCACCTCGGTGCAACCCACGCATTTATGAACAATGCAAAATAATAAAACCATGTTATAAATGGTGTTTAGCCTCGCATTTTGACGCAAATTTTGGATCCTGTTGAGAATTCTCCGCGGAATTTTGTTTCCATTTAGGAAATTTTTGCCTACTGAATTCTAAGGCCTGGGGCCTGGGCGAGCGGCAGTTGAAGGAGTTTAGTTGGCAGTACTGAGTGAGGGTTGATGAGAGATCTGAGAGAGAGTCAGTGTAGGACCTAGGTAACTAATAGTGGAACTAGTATTACTAGATAGTAGATACTAGACTTGTAGTATCTCCGCTACTCTCATCTTATTCCTAGTCGAAAACAAAGATTCCACATGAATCTTTTCATAAAATCAGGATACTATTTATTCTCTCGCACCATAAGTATGTATTTACAGTGTACAGCATTAATTACTAATACTAACACTACATTCCAGAACACAAGATTGCTCGCACTCACTTATCACGATATATACAATTCACAAAACACGATCATGACACTATGTAGTCACTTCAAAGTTCACAAGTATGCAGCATTTCTTCTACATAATTCTTTTTAGTAAGTTTATCGATAAAGTGGTTCGTTTCTGTATTTATTTTCAAGGAATTAATTTCTTTTTTATAAGTACATTAATTAATTTGTTAATGAAAAGTATACACGGGTCCGAGATCCTCGTGAGTCGTATATCAGTTGAGTATGTTCCATGAATCGCACACCAAATTCATGAATCTGAAATACCCTTACAGCCTTTGTACTCTTTCAAGTTTTTTTCACTAATTTAATTAATTTAATTACATAATGATTCTAAGATCCCGTATTGAATTTGTTTTTCCGAACGCGTAAAATTTCCTAATTGAACTTTTCGCAGTTAACATTTCGAGTTTTGACTCTTGACTGTGCATACATATTGATAGAATATAATAAGCCAGCTGGTATTTATGCTCAAGATTCAATACATACTAACATTCCCAATACATACCAAACCAACTATGTACACCCAATTTTCACGATAATATAAAACTTATTCTACCCTTAATTGTTCTAAGTTCAAGTTCCAAATCCGGCTTTAGAACACAAAAAATCTTGAATATATTCCATGGACTCCATTTTTCAACTATTTGAAAAGCGTGGAGGCATAAAGTTTAAGCTCGGGGACACCATCAATTTAGTTGACGAATAAAGAGTCTTGAATCTTGATACAGTAACCAGTTCAAGTTCGATAAAACGGTCATTCTGTCCAATTGACAATCTGTGACTTCTCATGCATGTTAAAAGCAGTAGTCTGGGGGAGACTGTCCCTTTAATAATATATTTGAATAAATTGAATTTAATATTTAATAATATTGTTTACACAATATATAATTAATTACTCAAAGAACTTCAGCTAATTTTGTTTTTTAAGAATTTCAGAATTCTTGTTGTATATATATATATATATATATATGTATTTTTTCAGCGTTTATAACGTCGCTTCTGAAATTTGAACTGGCCCTTAACTACAGTAATATATAATAACTGAAGTTTTTGATCGACCATTTCCGTGGTTCATTCATTTGGTGATGTAAATTCATAATTACAGGTTACAGGAAATCATTTGAGTGTCACTAATTAGTGGCAACATTTGTCATTCAACTGTCAGAAATTGATTGATAGTATATGGAATTGAATAATGCAGTATCCTAAAGAACAGTGTTTTTGTAAGAAATAACAACTTAGACCTAGAGTACTGGAAACTTAAGACTACTCAGTAAAAGAAATAGACATTAATTGTTAGTATGCCAAAAAGATTCAGCTATTTATATAGTGGTTCCAACTTCTGGCCAATTAGCATCCAGGCTCTAGGTAGTAGGGAGTTACTAAAACCCAGTTCTAGCCACGAGTTCATTGACAGTGATAATTCGTAACATAGGATCACTCACAAGTTATAACTTACAATCTCTCAGAAATTAGACCCAGTTACAATTTATAAGTTACCACCGACCGTGACTTCTTTTTTTCTTCTTTACAACTGGTATTTGTAATATGTGTGCAACTTTTCGATTCTTCACCAATTGGCAATCAAATAATCGGTTATTCAAATGAGTAGTTTACTACCATCAATTCTTTATCATGAACAGAATTACCATTTTATTATAAAGATTGAGATACTTATATAAAAACTACATTTATTATTTTAAAACCCAAAATTTTTCATTTTTCATCTTAAAACAAATATACTAAAATAATCAGTATGGATTCGAACTTAGAATCTTATAATGTGCATGCTATGACTATATGTTTTTCTATTCTCAAGCAAATTATAAATATTCAAGTGCCATAAAAAGAATTGTAACTTTTTTTTCTAATATTTAATAATTAAATCATATTTATAAAAGGTCAAATATAATGATAATAATGGATATAACAAACTAATTTACAATTAAAATGAACAAGCAAGACCAAAAAAGAGTATTAAAAAACAACAACAAATGTATAATGATAAAAATTTAATTATATGTTAATAGACTTAATCTTTGTTCTTTTTACTCTTTTTATCTTTTTTATCTTTTTTCTCTTTCTTAGATTTTTTATCTTTCTTTGAAGATTCTTCATCTTCATCTACATCTCTCTTACGTTTTTTATCTTTCTTTTCCTTTTTATCTTTTTTATCTTTCTTTTCTTTCTTGGACTTCTTTTCTTTCTTTTCTTCTTCTTCATCACTTTCATCATCAGAATCAGCTTTAGTTTCTGCTTCAACGGCATCAGCATCTGGGTTATAAGCTTTAGCTTCGGTGATTTCAACTTTCTTTTGTTCACGAACAATCTTAGAAGTAGTTCTTAAATCTCTACCTTCTAAAGCAGATAATCTAGCTTCAACTTTAGCTCTAACTTTTAAACCGATTTCACCTTCATCATCACGTTCTTCAGCTAAGGCATCATAACGTAATGCAACAGCAGCTTTAGCAGCTAAAACTCTAGCAATCTTACCTTTATTTCTACCAGAAGCTTGTCCAACTAAGGAAGCATGATAGATTAAACCATATTTTGGTGTATCATGTTTAGTTTTTAAAGCTCTGAATAAAGCTTTTTCAGCACCTAAAATTTGGATGGTTGAAGCAGGAGATTTAGCTAAAGAAATCAAAGAACCAGAATGTGCAATTAATCTAGCACCGACTAATTCACCAACTAGTTCAGTTAAATTTGGAGCAATTGCTTTCATTCTTGATGATAAATATGCACTTAATTTTTCTCTATAAGCAGAAAATTCAACAATTTGTTCAGCTAAAGCTTTAATGTTAATTAAATCAATTTCAGTAATTTCAGTACCCATGGAAACTTCAGCAGCAGTTTTAACTCTTTCTTCAGCATCTTCTGGTAAGATTTCACTTAAATCAGTTTCAGATGCATTAGCTCTAATACCCATAGTTAAAATAATTCTAGCGTAAGCAACAGAATCGACAATGATTTTTGCCAATTCTGGGAAATGCCAACCGTACCATTCTTTACATCTCATAGCATATGTGTTTAATTCTTTGTCTAAATCATCTAATAATGCGATGGCTTGAATAATCATGGTATCAACTTTGTCAGCAGAGAATTTTAATTTATGGCGACCAATGGAATGAGCTAAACCTAAAGACATTTTGGATAAATCAGAATCAGATAGACCTGGTAATAGTTCAGGTAAATGTTCCTTAACGGCTCTGTAAAGATCTAAAGTAACAGCATCAGAAACAACGTTGAAGTTTAATCCTAATTTATTAATGGCATTAGCTAATTTAGTTTCAGAAACGACTAAAGTTGGTTTTTTATCAGTTTTAACATCATCTAATAATTTTTGTAATTGAGATGAAACTTTACCTTCAATAATAGAGTTAGTTTCTTCTAAAGCATTAGCAGCTGAATTGAATTTAGAAAATGCAGAAATTTTAAATTGGTCTAAAACTTTTTCAGTGGTATTTAAATCTTTGATTAGAGTGGATGATTTGTAGATCTTTTTGTCAGAGGCCTTTAATAAAGCGTAACCAGCAGCAGTTTCAGTTAAAACATAAGCCATTTTGGGAGCTGTTGATGAATTAAATATAAAACTTGAAGGTCCTTTTTGAGATGAGCTTGTTAAAATTTTCACAGAAAAAAACTTTAAAAAAAATTTTAATGAGAAAAGGCAAATTTCTGCCGAATGGCGTAGAGCAGATCGGATCAGGGAACTGGCGAAGTCAGCAGAAGCGACATACCGGATAAGGCAATTTGCACTTTCTCGTTTTTTTTTGTCTCTAAAAATGAATGAAAAAAAACCAATTTGATTTGGAAACAACACAATAAAACTAATAAATTACAATTTTGATTTGAAATGTCAATATCATCTGCTGTTCCACGGAGAAGCTCAAGGTTGCAACAGAGACATGCTGTTAAAGAATCATTAGCTTCAAAAGAAGAAGTTTTAACATCCGTCTCATCTTCATCCTCACTCAAATCAGACAATGACACCATGGTGAGTGATTCTGATTTACCTTCCGTATCGTCTATGAGTGACAATAATTTATCCGTCAAAGAAACTAAAGAGATAGTGTCAAATCCAGCATCACCAGAAATCCATGAATTCTTATCAGCTCATAGTATATTTGGAGATTATATCCGCAAACATGAAATACCTAGAAAAGTTTTCCATAGTTCTATTGGTTTCATCACGCTTTATTTGTACACCCAAGGTATTCAAACTGATAAATTTCCCATTGGGTTCCATATTGCATTCACTATTATTTTAGCCTTTGATTTAGTCAGACTTAAATCTAAAGATTTTAATAAATTATACTGTCGGGTAATGGGTGCATTAATGAGGGAATCTGAAGTTGATTCATATAATGGTGTTTTATGGTATATCTTGGGTTTAGATTTTGCATTTTCCTTCTTTTCAAAAGATATTGCCGTGTTAGCTGTATTACTATTAAGTTGGTCAGATACTGCTGCATCCACTTGCGGTAGAAAATTTGGATATTTAACTCCAAAACTAGCTAGAAATAAATCATTAGCAGGTTCAATGGCTGCTTTTGCTGTTGGTGTTCTAGCGAGCTATTTATTATATGGTTATTTCATTCCAAATTACTCTCATTATAATAGAACTGGTGATATATATTGGACTTCAGAATCAAGTTATTTGAGTCTACATACCATGTCTATTTTATCTGGGTTTGTCGCTGCTTTATCTGAAGGTATTGATCTTTTCAACTGGGATGATAACTTTACGATCCCTGTTTTATCCAGTATCTTCTTTTATAGTGTTATTACTGGGTTCCATATATAGGAATCTGGATAATACTTATTAAATCAAGATTATTAATATTAGTTTTTATTATGATTTTCTTCAGTTCATTAAAGCGTGTGTTTATTATACCGTTTTCACTTTCATCTTTATTACTACCACAAGCTGTTGGCTCAATACGAGTGAACACCCTACAAACAATGTTTAATCTTTCTTTTTTGCATATAAAACAAGAATTTTTTTGTCTTGTTCAATATATTATATAGAGTTTTTAATTTATAATAATTCGTACTGAATACTGATTTAGGATTTAACTTGCAGTAAAAAAACCATAACTGTGAATGAAACGCCCAAGCAACCTACGATGCTTAAGTTTAACTTTTCTCTTAGTACTTTCCATTAAAATATACACATAATAATAACTCTTTAAACTAAAAGTACAAAACTAATTTGTTTTTTTAAAATTTCATGTCAGAATTTTATATTAGAAGAAATACAATAAACACCTTTCAGACAACAACAATCTAATAGAAAGTTGATGGACGTTTGGAAGCATAGACGTTCTTGAATTTCAAGGTACGATGTGGTAATGGGAATTTTAAGTCATCAGCTAAGAATTGTTTAATGTATTGACGTTTAACATCATCAACTTTTTCTAATTCAACAACTTTTAAGATATGGATTGATCTAAATCTAGCTCTGTGACGGGCAGCTAAATCTTGGTATAAAGTTTCAACAGCACCAACTCTGGTAACATCTCTAAATTCTTTGTATAAATTGTGGGTACCAGATCTAGAATCGTAACGAACCCAGATACCAAAGTTTTTAACTTTAGTTGGACGAGCTTCAGAAATGACGTTAACTGAAACAATTTCACCTGAAGTAGATTTAACTTTGTGTAATTTTTGTAAGAAGTACCAGTAACGAGATTTAGCAACAACAGTGTTTGGAGCAAAAATTCTCATACGGTATAATTTTGGTTCTGGAACAGATTCAGTTGGTAAACGACGACCAATGACTTGGTATTCAGTAAGACGAGACACTGGGGATATTTGTTAGTATGTTGGTTCATTTGATAATGTGATTTTCTTTCATGGTTATTAGTTTCATCAAGATATGTATAGTGAAAAAGTCTTTAGGCATGTAAAAGTCTTTCAACTAGTTCACATATTCAACTGTTGTAATTTTTGGTGTTTAAAGTATCATTACTATGTTTTATTCCTTTATTGATATTTGATTCTCTATTAAAAGGTATAATTGAAATTAACTGACTGAAAATATAATAATTATCCAATTTGAACAAAGCTGTAATGTGATTATATTGATCATCTCTTACTTATATGTTGATTCTTAATAACCATGTGGAAAGTTATCATAGCTATCAGTGCTTGAAGTCCACTCACTTTTCCTGTATTGTTTGATCCTTGACTGATGCTAATATTAAACTGTTAATAATCTGAGTTTTTCACTTTTCTTGAAAAAAATTGTTTGTTGGAAGAGGACAAAAGAAAGTACATAGATGTTTGGATGTTTCTGTAACTACTGTACGTCATAATGGTTAAAATTCGCGGTACTCTTTGAAAGTTCTGGTTTGGGACACAGAACGTGAGTAATTTTTGCAGAGCCCTAGCAGCGGATCACGTGCACTTAGATTAAGTAGCCCTAACTAACTTATTATCACCGTTCAACTACAATTAACCTCATATCAAATCAACTTATTAGTCAACAATGTAATGGTAGAATACTTCCAATACCACTCTTAAGCTTCGTCGGAGGTTAAAACTGGAACTGTAGGTAATGGGCTATTCTTTTTGAAAATTTTATTCCAAGTTGAATCTGCCACTTTATTCCATGCTTCCTCAACTAACTCAACAGAAGAGTTGTAAGTTGCAGTAATTGATGAAGCGAAGCTTTTTTGTTCTTGTTTGTTTAAGTTCACATTAAAAACATCTAAAACATGTTTGGAATAAGTAAATGGAGAAACAATGACTTCACCAATTTTACCGTAAATAACAGGAATTGAACGTCTTTTTAAATCCCATGTTAACCACAAGTTTCTTTCAATTTCGCTTGAGAATTCTTTTGAAATAGATTCGCCTTCTTCTGGTAAGTTTTTTGCAATGAATTCATCAACTGCTTGATTGATTGGTTTGAAAATAGGATCAACCGAAGATCTTAATAATGGTTTACCTTGAGTATCGTAAATGTTCTTATTATAATAAGCGCGAGTTCCATGAACCAATTTCTTAGTTGGTTCTAAGACATTGATATCAAAGGCATCATTTGTGGCAATAACAACAGCTCTAACAGTTTGATCAACGTAAACAAATGGTGACTCAATCATCTCACCAACTTCTGCGTAACCAGTGTTTTTGATTGATGGAATGAAATTATCAACAGTACCTAAGGTTTGATTACCAAAATCATCAATAGTTGCGACGATTGGTTGAATGAACCCATTTTCGAATAAAAATCCAACGATTGGATCAGCAATAGATCTGGTGTTCAATTTTACAACTCTAACACCTGGAATAGCTTCTGCGATATTCAAAGTTTCTCTAATTAATGGGTAAGAAGTGATATGAGCAATAGTTTGTGATTTTTTTGCATGTTTGAGATCTGTTGATTTATCTTCTTGTGTTTGTGACTCAGGCTCAGTGACATCTGAAACTTCAGCTGGAGCTAGTTGTTGGGAATGATTTCCAACTGCGCTTTCATCAGAGACAGTTGGAACTGCTGGATTGGCAGTTTGTTCAGTTGATTTTCTGAAGTTAAATAAAGACATGATAGCTATTGATGGTAGAATAATAGGTAAACAAAAGAAGAGTGAGTAAACCAGTCAAGAAAAAGTGGGCCAGACTTTATTATATATCATTTTCAGATTCAATTAAACCACAATTAAACCACAAAAATGATTTCATTATTTTTTTTGTTTACACAACAAACATAAGAAATCTAATCTTGACACAAAATCCTTCAAATCTACACGTGACTGTCTTTAACCTCTGGTGTAATTTGTGATAAGATAGGACATTTTGGTACATTTTAGCAGCTTAAATAACAAAAGTCAGATAACAACTTTCAGGTACCTTTTTCCCAATTTCTAAGCTTTTCAATATTTTGATAATCACGGTTAATTCACGTTCTTAAAACTTGTTGTTACGGTTATATCTACATGATTGTTCGCGAATTATTTGTTTTCAAAAAACTAACTCCAGTAACGAAAAACACAAAACAATTTTTAAACCTTCGTTAGTTTGATAAAAGGCCACTCACGCTCTTTTGAAGTCTTATTTGCCATTATTTTGTCCTTCACTGTTGTTTCATTAACGTTAAAGACCCCATACACAATTTTAACAATAAAGTCACTCGTTCTTTTACATCGGATACAAATATTTTGATTGTTATTTTGATACTTTACAACCATCATGAGTGTTATCCATCAGAAGACAGAAACCATGATCATATCTCCTCTGTCCACCAAATATAAGTCAGTCCTTTTGGACTCGGTGAATTTCAAGGATGCTGTTCCCTCACTACTTCAAGTGGAAAATGTGTCTGATGATAGTTCGTTGATCGTATTTCCATACTCCGATACAACACCAGATGATTTAGGTAAAATGATAAGTTCATCACCAAGCAAAAATTTCCAACCTCTCACTGAACGGAGCTTTACTCTTTATCAAGAAAGTACCGATATATTAGAGAATTCAAGCTATCCAGATACAGTAGAAATAAAGTCGAATGAAAATAATAACATACTAGAAGAGGAATATCCATTGTTCAATCACTATGCTTTTTCAAATAACAACATCATAGAGGAAGAATTTCCGTTATCAAGTCCAGCTAAACCGTCGATCCAGGACTCCACCATATCACAAAGAGTTAGAACCACTGTTAAACGTCCAACCAAGAGTAAAATACCAGTGTTGAATAACAATGGAATTAGAAGATCTAAAAGATTGAATCAGGAAATCATTCCACAAACTGATATAAATCAATGTACACCAAAAAAATTATCTGTTCAAGTCAAATCGTCTATCAAACAGAACTTATCGACTCTAAATTTTATAGTCAATTCATCGAGTGGAGAATTACATGATGCGACCAAATATGCAACAGAAATAAATGCTGCCAACTCAGAAGGAATACTGATACCAAGCAGCCCTAGTGAACTGGTTTCTATTCCTATACTGGGCGCAAGACTGGCTTCAAAAGCGAATAAAGTTGCATTTGTTAGAGCATATAAATATTCACATTTTAAGAAAACGGACAAAGAGTTTACCAAAGTTGGATTTTATACTGAAGAACAACATAAAGAGTATTTTAGTTCAAGTGTATCACCTGCTAAAGTAGCAAAGATAAAGAAACAAAAGTCTCCAGTCAAATCAAAAAAACTAAGGTGGGCTAATGAATTAGAATGGTGAAGATTATGAATATTATATGATATGTTCTTTTTTTGTTAAGTGATTTTATTATCTAATTTGTAAAATTGATTTGGTATACATGTAAAAGTCTACAATTCAAGGTTGTATTTCTTTCTGATTTGCGAATAACGAGATAAACAACTATCTCTATTACCTCTGTTGAAATCCATCGCAGGAGCACAAGTGCAATGTAACCCAGTTCTTACATCAGGATCTCTAGGACATTGAGAGTGTGGAAGATGAGAGTAACCAGTATTGTCAAAATAATGAATCTCCTTCATATCCAGTAAGTAAGAAACAGCTAGTGTATGAATAGGAGCATCCCCCCATCTTTCGTAAAAGAATCCACCTTTTTCATCCAAAAATTCGAAATATTCTTGATATTCCTTAGATCTTAAGAAATCCAAATCACCAATTTCAAAATTCGACCAATAATGACAACCATTATAGGTTTTGCCTTCATCTGATATAAATTCAATATCATTATTAGAAGAAATATAATCTTGATGCAATTGGAAAAATTCTTTGGTTGCATCATAAAGTCCCTCTATCGTCTCAACCAGTTCATGTAATGACATTGCCCAACCATACTTAATCCCATTTTCACTCATATACTTAAAATAATCAATAGGAATATCACAAGCGAAATTAATATCTGGTTCAACTCTCCAATAATATTTAATACCATCAAATACTTTCAATCTTGGGAAAAATCCTGAATTAAATCTACACATGTGCCTATATGATTCAGAACTACCATAAATGATATTTCTCATTCTTTTTCTTGTGTCCGCTGCTTTGGATTGATCAATCCAATCAGGATATGACCAATACTCCTTTGGTAATGTTATGAACGTTGTATTACCACTGACTAAATTGGAAACTTCAGCCTTGAAATGATCAGTGAAATCCTCATCATTGGCAAAGATCCAATCATAATGATATCTTTTATTGAACCGATCCTCGACGTCTTTAACTGATGATAACATTTTGTATAGTTCTTGATTTCTAACTAACGAAAAGAATGTAGCATTTTCTCTTTCATATTGTTCTTCTATTTCTTGTTCTTCAAATTTAGGGTATTCATGGTGAAAGATTGATTCATGTTCTGCGAATAAGGCATCATATATTGGTGATACTGTATGATTTGTTCTTGAAAACTGATGTTCTGGGTATAGAATCTTCAACACTTTGAATCTAAATTCCTTCTCAATATAGTCAAGAGCCACTCTATGATGGTTCTGATTGATGGAATACACAGTGAGGGAGAGGAAACCAACCAGACATGCGGCCACAACTACCAACCGTATAAAACCTCCTCTCATTTGCTTATCTGTTTAATTTAACTTTTGTTGTTGTGTGAAGATCAAAATTATCAAAACTAGATCGTTTATATGTGGAGTGATAGTCCGTTTTCACGAATTTCATACTGGCCTGGTAAGGCCAGAATTTTTTAATTAATTGTTTACATTAATTTTGCTGTTAATATATAGTAAGTTGTAAGTTAATAAATCTCGATAAGGTTAGCTTATATATCAAGAAGATTGTTTGAATCATAGACAAATAATTTCAACGTTATACATATTACACAACTATCTAATTGGTTAATCAGCTTTGTATGTTTCATCATTTTTAATATTTAGGTAGAGAGAATCCTGGTAAGAGACTATCAACGCCGTTGCTATCGAAGTCAGTTCCGCCACCAGGAAATAAAAATTGTAGGGTATCAATTAATAATTAATATTAATTAGTGCATACGACGCGCTGAGCCCTGACTGACCCCTGATTTATTTATTGATCTCCCTTTGTTCTAATAATAAATCATCATTTTAAACCCAAATGTAGTGTAATCTCTCATGCGATGGTACAAGACTATGAGAAGTCTGAAGATGACGGATCTTCTTTTAAAGAGCTTCTATGGAAAAAGATACATTCATTGAATCTCCATATCCTAAAGCAGGAAATTTCTTCTTCATTACAGAGTATGAAGACGTCAATTAAGAACAGGAGAAAAGCAGTTGAGTTAACTAAGATTTCTGAATAGCTTTAGTTACCCATTAAACTAGCATGTATAATAAGTCGTATTCTAGCTCCATTACAAACAGATCAGTTTTTATTTTCTTTCTCTAAGAGTTGTATAACTTTTTTGATATTCTGATGATTAAATCGATTAAACTTTATAAAAGAAGGTTAAGCTAGTTTGCTCGTTTGAATAGCCAGACTCTAATTAGTAATCTATAATATACACATTACACAACGTTTCTATTCATGTACTGAGCTTACTGTACATTTATGTGCTTATAATGATAGGGTCAAGAGTCAAGTTTCAAGTTTCAACCGTCAAAATATAAGATGAAGATCGAGTTTTACTCCCTGAATTTGTTATTTGCCACCTGGGTCCTGATCCCTGGACTCTGGGAATCTGGACTCTGGAGGCTACGCTGTGGGCCTTTTATTACATAATTATATATTGTGTAGCGTGTAGCAGTGGTAGCACGTAGCACGTAGCACGTAGCACATAGCACAATTTCGGCGAAAAGTTTTGGCCGAATTTTTTTCTTTAAAAACGAGTTAGAAACCTTTTTTTAGAGTCACTAGACTCTAGAGTCTAAATATATCGATTCAATACCAAAGTTGGGATTATCTAATGCACTGAATTGGTCATTAGTGGGATAGTTCGTACACTATATAAACTCCTAATCTATGGTTTATTGTGCCTCTCCCTTTGCACGGATTAGTCCTGACTTCTCATTCTCAATTTCCAATATCACCATAACAATGCCCACTCCTGTATATACCATTTTACTGTTGCATAAAAGCCGTGATCTCAACACATAATGAATTGCATTACTGTTTACTGTTCATGGTCACTGACTCCTGAGTCACTAGATGTTAATGCGAAGAGAGGGTCTCTTCGGTTTTCTGTTTCAACTTTCGTTCTCATTTAAAAATAGTATAAAATAGATAGATTACTCTAATATTCTCCCTTTTCTTTCTTTGTATCATTTATTCAAAAAGGGTCTTTTTTGATTGATAGATAAAAAGTTTAATGAGATTTAAAAACTTAGATATTTTTTATTTGGTAGCTTCAGCTTTTGGATTATTCACAGACAAAAACTCTGAATCAGAGGATCAGATCGCAGTTTATTGGGGTCAAGCTACTGATAAAGTTCCACAAAGAGAATTAAGTTATTACTGTCAATCAAATTCAGTTGATATTGTCATTCTTGCATTTATTTCAATCTTTGGGGAGGATTTCCAAACTGAAGAAACTGAAAAAGATGGATTTGAATTAAATTTATCTAATTTTTGCTCTTCTGATGCTGAAGGTCATCATTTATGTTCTCAAGTTGGTTTAGATATCAAAAAATGTCAACAAAGTGGTAAGAAAGTGTTTCTTTCATTAGGTGGAGAACAACCTGAAAAGAAGAGTAAAGGAACCTATGGTTTTAAAAGTAAAGAAGAAGGTAGAGATTTCGCTTATAAGTTATGGAATTATTTTGGCGAGGGTAAAGATGATAGATTTAGACCATTTGGCGATTCTGTTGTTGATGGTTTTGATATTGATGCGGAAAATAAAGATCAAACTGGATACTTACAATTGGTTCAAACATTATCAGAATTAGGGGAAAACGAAGGTAAGAAGAAATATTATTTCAGTTCAGCACCACAATGTGTCTTCCCAGATTCTAGTAACAGTGAATTAATTGACGGATTTGAGCTAGATTATTTGTTTGTTCAATTTTATAATAATGAATGTATAATTGATTCAGAAGATTTTAATTTTGATGTTTGGTGTGATCATTTGGATGAACTAGGTTATAATGAGACTAAAATATTCATTGGATTACCTTCTTCTAAGTCAGCAACAGCAAATGGATTTATCGACAACACTGATGTTCTTTCTAGTAAAATTAATGAAATTACACAAAATGATCAATATAGAAGACATTTTGGTGGTTTAATGTTCTGGGATGCTTCAAAAGGGTTCGATTCAAAATTTAGAGATTCAACAGATGATAGTTATATTTATAAAGTTTGGAAAGATTTAGATGGTGTTAATGACCCAACTGGTGCAAGTGTTGGTAATGATTCTGATGGAACTTCAGAAACAAAACTAAATCACCATCATCATGAAAGTGGTGACACTAAATTAAGAACGCCCTTCTTTTATTTACTAATTATGTCGATTGTCATGTTATTTGCTTGATTCTATAATAACTTCAATACATTTTCTGTTAACAAGTACTTGATAGATTACAAAAAAAAAACAGCACGTACATGCAGTATTGATTAATTATTCCTTCTATTTCACGCTAATGATGGGTATCCAAACAGCTAGTAGTATTACAGTTAACAGCAGAATCAACGATACATTGCTCACTTCCATTACGTGATTCACTGATTGCTCTTTGTATGTTTTCAATTGAGTCATTTCTTGAGCTGTATTTACCACTTGCAATTTTAGTGAATTGCTGATAATTCTCAGCAGTTATGTTATTTTCAGTGATAAATTCAGGTTGAACAGTAGCTGAATGGATACCAAAATTATGTAAGACGGATCTGATTTCACTTGCTATTACCAGGAAAGTATCAGGATTAGCATCAACTTCGATATGTAAAGAAGCTATGAATATATCTTCAGTTAAATTCCAAATATGTAGATCATGGACAGATTTAACACCTTCAACTTTGATAACTTCATCGTGTACTTCATCTGCATTTATAGTTGATGGAGTAGCTTGTAATAAAATTCTTGAAGCTCTTCTGCATAATGGAATGGCGGATGATAAAATAATGGCAGTAATAACTAATGAAATAAAAGGATCAGCATAATACTTCCACGAGTAATCAGTTTTCCAGATGAACAAAGCAGTACAGATAACACCAACATTTCCTAATGCATCACCTAGAACATGTAAGAAAACACCTTCCATATTCATTGATTTAGCCTTTTTAGCTTTCTTCTTTTCAGCACCGCCATGAGAGTGCTCATGTTCATGACCGTCATGATGTCCATGAGGATGAGAATGTCCTTGTTCAAGATCTTGAACTGGTGTATGATAATCATTTGAGTCTGATGGTCCATGAGAGTATGCAGTATTTTTGACTTTTGTTAATAAAGCTGACTGTTCAGTGTAGGAATTAACAACAGTTTCTGGTAAAACCACTTCATCATCACTATCAGAAGAGTTGTGTGAATGACTATGACCTCCACCATGGGAATGGCCATGTTCATGAAATAAGAATAAACCAACAATATTTGAGATCAAACCCGCAGAACCGACGTATAAGATTAATTTAGGATTTGTAACAATAGCAGGACTAATTAATCTTTGAATAGCTTCTATTAAAATTGAAAAACATAAAGCAATTAAGAAAACAGCATTGACTAAAGCACCTAAAATTTCTGCTCTCTTCCAGCCGTAAGTGTATCTTGAATCAGCGCCTTTAGTATTAGCCACTTTAACAGCCCACAAAGCAACGATTAAGGAAATAATATCATTCAACATATGGAACGAATCTGCAATTAAGGCTAAGGAATGAACAGCATAGCCGACAACAACTTCTAAAAGGAAGAATACCGTATCGATTGCTAATAAAGCAATGATACGAATCTGCTTTGACTTCATCTCTTTTGCTCGATGGAGTTAAGATTAGTATGAGGTTTGGATTGAATAAATTTCAATACAATGAAAACAATTTTATAGATTTTGTAACCTCTAAGGTGATTCCTTTATGCACCTGCAGTGGTTGAATTGTAGGGCAATAGAGTGATCAAAGGATATTGATTAGCTATGAAACAGGTTAAATTCTGGGTAATTTCACTATGATCTGTGATATCAAAGCCACTTTTATCAGCTATTTGTGTTGATTTATACTTAAATAAAAATGTCTTGTTTTTATTTACTTTTTTTCCTCCTTACATTTTTATGGTGAATTGTGAATTGTGTGGATTTGAGTTTTGTTAGGTGACATTACTTGATATCACCCGGAATTAAATACAGTATATATAATCTGTATGATTTATCAGGTTAAAGAACCGATCAAGTTGAAAACGTTTCATTGATTCAATAAAATATAAATATTTCATGAAGCCCATCTTAAATCTTTAGATTGCAGTGTATATACTATATACTGTACTACATTTTAATAATTGTCGCTTCCTATCAGAAATTTGGCAAGTCTATTTAACGAGTACTATTAATTATAGAAATTAGAAGTACCTTATCCAATATTCAGCATTATATCAAATGAATCAAGTAATGAAATACGTTCACGGTTCCAAAGCATTTAGCAAGTTATCTTTTAAGCAATTGAAAAGTTGAAAAAATCAACAATTTACTGTTACAAAAGTTGCTTTAGATGGAATCTTTCCACAATTTACAAATCCAGATGGTACTGAAGCTGCTCTAACATATGCTAAAACTGTTAATGAAGCAGCAAGCTCAAGTGCCCGCTTAACTCATTATAAGTTCTTTACTGTTAATTTTGCTGGTCAATATGTTAAGATTCCAAGATAAAAATTTGTTTTTGAACCTTCAATAAAACATAATGTTCATTTCATGAGACAGTAGACTTCAATTTCCATTAGCTGTTCATCATTTTCAATGACAGTTAATAACCCGAGTACTTAGAATAAAACCTTTCCGTTTATCTAACTGGCTTATTCTAAAATACAGATTGTTTTACCCATGGACATTTATATTGTCTCATTAACTCGTGCCACTCTTAAGAATATTTCAATTGTTTATAAAATAATGATCATTTGGTTAAAATTGTTAATAAATCCGTTACTGATTATATGAACCGTACAAATTAATAGATATAGAGAGCTGATAATATTATATACTCACATTAGAGGAATTCATTGACATCTTCCTCACGGGTTTCACCTAAGTTACTAACGTTACCAGAAGAGACATCTAATGGAACAGCACCTGAAGTTTCTCGGTTTGATAAAGAGTTATCTGACATATCAAATACAATAGAATGTTAACAAAGCAGTAGTTGGATTTATTGATTGATTCAAATTGATTGACTCAATGATGATTAAAGACTTGCTTACTTATTTCTAAGTATGCCATTATATAACCTAAGAACAAACATAGTCTTTTATAATTAATTCTTTCAAATTGGTATTAGTATACTCACTATTAGAATTAATTCGTCTTCAAAGATTGCTATGTTGCTGTGTTGCTATTAAGTGTATCTATCACTTATCAACTTTATGTAAACTTTATGTAAACTATGCTTATGTTAAACTTATGTAAGGATGAATAGATTCATTATATTGACTCTTATTGATAGAAGAAGTTACAGTTGACTAGACTGGTTTTTTATAAAGAGTACTTATTAATAGCTCAAATATAATATTGTACTTACAACAATATTATAGACTCTTCACTTCTTTCAACACACATGTGTTTTAATCTCCAGCTTCCCTTCTAGGATTTACATTTGGGAATTTTCAGAAAATTCAAAAGAACCAATAATTTACAAACCATGATTTAATCTACTTTAAAAACACTAGTTTGCCTATACATACATATATTGAGTATGTAGGCAACTTGCCTATGATCTATGTAGCAGTTTTGATATAATTGTGTATTGTAGAGGTATATATAACGATTAATCTTAAGAGAAGTATACTTATACTATTGTGTGGTTTTAAAGCAGCAGTATACCTGTTAGTCTTATTTTTTTTTTTGATTTTCCAAGTGAAAGCGTAGTTTTATGACGCTACTCCAGGTATAATAAATTTAGGCAGGGAAATCAAAACGTTTAGGCGGGTTCCAGGTAGAGCTCTAGGTACAACTTTTGAAACAATTTGATTATAATTGAGAAGAATTAAAGTCTAACCATTTTAATTCGTCTTGAGATGTATAGCCTGTTTCTCTGATAAAGGATTTTTTGAATCAAGAAATAAGATTGGAGGGTCGTTGTTAGCGCCCATATTTATAACAATTCTTGAATTCAGTTATTTAGGATTATGATCTAATTTCGTAACTATCAAAAAATACAGAATTTGTCCAAATTGAAAGAACACATGGCATCTGCATGGTGTAACTATTTCACTCTTGAGTCATGACATGGATGATGGAAGATACATCATAAGCCTACACACCTACCTTAACCGAACATAGCTACTATAACTTATATTTTGGCACTCTTTGTCGTTACTGAGTCAAAATACAACTCTGCCTATATACACAACTCTCTAAATAGGCAAATAATCAATACAAACCTAATTAGAGAACTTGTTAAAAAGGCAGATAGTTTTGTCAACCTAAGTACAAAACTCTCTATGTAGGCAACTTATTTTGTCTATAGAAGTCGCTAAATAGGAACACATGAGATATTCACCTCTTGTTAAATAGGCACTGAAAGTCTGACAGGAAATAGGAACCGATTATAATGTTGATTTGACAGGAATTGAGAAAGAGAATGATCACATTAATTTCCAGAGAGCTACTTAATAAAAGCAATAAAATCAAATTACAAAGTCGATCACTTTAGTTGGTAAAATTTGTGAATATGAGTTTGAGTGAAGAGACTTATAACTTATGAGATTAGAGAATTTGTAAATAGAAATGGACGCTGCTAGTTAAACTAATCGACAGTACGCCTCTATGTTTTTTATATTAATCAATTATCAAATACTTATCAGTTCAAATTCCTGAAATTATCATGAGATATATTAAAATTCTGTATGAACAAATTTAACTGTCTTTACAGCTCACATTGGTTCTCAACTTCTCCTCTTATTCCCATACGTTTAAAAAGAAAAGTGTTGTTCCAGACCACTTTTTTAGTCTAATGTGGCCCCTACGTCTTATCACCTGCCCAATTCAGTATGATGAATAATTTAATCAACTTCATTGCATCATAATTCGCTTAAAAGTTGACAAATATACCACTAAATAAGGAATAAAGCGCAATTGAAATGTATCGAAACCGTTTATGTGCACTTTATCAAGATTTATACTTCATACCATATTGCATTGAGCGGAGTTACTATACTACCGTAGAGCGTGTGTGTGTATCAAGTACTCTAAAGTATTTAAGCCAGTTCAAGTGCACTTGAAAATGATATATATATATATATAGTTATCTGATATCACATTATTATATATCAATCTCAAAATGATGTTCACTGTTTTGATTCTTCTTTCAATCACTCAATTTGTTTCTTCTTCAGAAAAACATCAAAAACATGAACATGGTAAACAAATAGAAGGTAAAAATTTATCATCATTATTTAAAAGAACTGGTACTTGTGCCTTCCCCAATGATAAAGGTTTAGTCGCTGTTCAAAAAAATGGTCAAAATGCAGGTTGGGCGATGCATTATGATCAACAGTGTACTTATGGTTCATGGTGTCCTTATTGTTGTCCACCTGGTCAACTAATGGGGCAATGGGATCCTGAAATTACAAGTTATTCTTATCCGGGTTCTCAATATGGTGGATTCTGGTGTAATGAAGAAGGTGTTTTAGAAAGTAAACTTACCAATAAAAACTATTGCTATGATGGTAAAGGTACTGCTATTGCCAAAAACAAATGTTCAGAAAACGTTGCCTTTTGCCAAACTGTGTTACCTGGTAATGAAGAAATGTTAATTCCAACCAATGTTGAAGGTAATGGACAAGCTACTTTGGCAGTTCCAGGTCCTGAATATTGGGCAGGTACCGCTGCTCATTATTACATTAATCCACCTGGTGTCTCCGTTGATGATGGATGTAAATGGGGTTCTAAGGATAAACCATATGGTAATTGGTCTCCTTATGTTGCTGGTGCAAATCAAGATTCAAGTGGAAATACCTATGTTAAAATTGGTTGGAATCCAATTTATTTAGAGCCTGAAACTCCATTCAGAAATGATAAACCAAACTTTGGTGTCAGAATCACTTGTGATGATCCAAGTAAATGTAATGGATTACCATGCGAAATTGACCCAAGTAAAGATGGTGTCAATGGGGTCAGTGGTTCAGATTCAGTTGGTGCAGGTGGTGGTGCATTTTGTGTCGTTACTGCTTCAAATGGTGCAAAGGCAAATATTGAAGTTTTTGATACTGGTTCAAGCTCTGCTAAACTGAAACGTCATGAGCATGCACATCACAAAGGTGAGTCAACTGTTAAAACTACAACAGTGGTTAAAGTGATCACTGCAAAAGCTTAAGCATTATGAAATAATGGATCAACGATCAATCAAAATATACCCACAAAAATCAAAATGTAGAGTTTGATGAATATAGAATGTCTCAATTATCTCAAAAACTGTTTGGTGAAAACGATAAAAATAAGCGGAAACTGAATGTGTAACTCTTCTTATAAAAAGAAATTACGGCTGTAAGCTTTTTAAAAAATAACTGCCATTACCTGGAATCGAACCTGGGTTTCATCGGCCACAACGATGTGTACTAACCACTATACTATAATGGCTTATATTTTTCAGTTTAACCCTGGGTTAGTCCCACTCTAACCATGGTTATGAGCAAGTTTGTATAGCAACACACCCATAGGAAAAGCTAAGTTGAATCAAGATAGTAACAAGAAACGTAAGAATGAATAGAGTCCTAAAGAGAGGTTTTTAGTTGTATAGTTTTAAATATAAATTATTTTAGAGAA